>JAODAL010006098.1:0-136945 GCA_025379985.1 Phyllomedusa bahiana
CTGAGGACAATCGTATTTTGTCCAGTCCACACCCTGAACTTCTTTTGATCTTGTCCTCCCCCCTGCCTAAGCACCGAACTCCAGAAATTGTGAAACTGAAAAACATTTTATAGGAGATATTTCTATATTTTGGGGATATTATATATTTTTATATTAATTTTATATGATCACATTTTTCATTACATTTAAATAATAACATTTTATACAGTTTGATAATTATAATAAAATACTTTTTATTATTGTACTGGTGTAAGGTGAGAAATATTGGACATTTTTGCCCCTTACAGCAAATCTAGCTTCACTTCGACTCCTCAGGCTCAGGCAGACCAGATTGAAATAGTTCTGCCTGTCGGAGCAGTAATGCGCCTAGTTTTGCCAAACCACATTCATATATGTGTCTAATCTTACGAATGTTATGTGACACACCTCCATAACACCCCCAGAACACCAGTTCATTTTAGGCGTATATGAAAGTGTTGAGTCTTATGAACAATGCACATAACACATTCATTAGGTGCATTAGACATCGTAGCCGGCTCAGTTAGGTGCATTGTACGCCAGAAAAGGGTGAAAAACCCTTTCATACATGTCACCCTTAGTGTCAAATTATGTGTCACCAATCAAGATGTAGTAACCATTTAAAAAAACAAACAACATTGATTACATAAAAATAATATGTTATTGAATTTACCGTATCTCATGTTACTGGTGTTTCAAAAAATGGTTATAAAAGTAATTTGTTGGTTGGCTAACAACAGCATAAGAGCAGTTGTACAGTACTGTGCTTAAGTTTTAGATGTGAAAAAATGGGCCATTCAGACACCTTACATCAGCGATGCGTCTGATTGGCTTAACATTTACTCTGCAGCAAGATAACCACTAATATATAGCCAATGTGATAAAGAACTATCTTCAGCATAAACAAGGAGACCTGGAAGTGATGATAGGACCCCCAGATGTTATTAATATCATCCAGTCTGTATGAGATTACCTAAAGAGATCTGAGAAAACTACATCCTCAGAAGATCTGGGGTTACTTACTTACAAGATGTTTGGAACAACCTCCCTGGAAGGTTCCTTTAAAACTGTGTGTAAGTGTATCTAGAAGAAGTGAGTTTGATTTCTCTATATTCATTCACTTTACAATTCGTTTACTGATCAAAATAAACTATTAGCAATTTTGGGCGATATGTATGAACAGGAATGCATCAATTTTCTGGTGTCAAAAAGCTTGTTCTATAGATGTATTAACAACCACACTCCAATCTTTGGCGTAATAAGCGCCTGTGCAACACTTTTTAATGCGCCAAATATTTAGGGCGTTCTGGGGGGCGTGTCACACCATATTTGTAGAACTAGACACATATATGAATTTTTGACAGTTAGAACAGCCAGACCAGGTTAAAGGTGGTGCCTGAGCCAGACTTGTCGTATTGGTACTACACTGCGCCTGTATGTATGAATTGCAGAAGAACACGTTCATACATTCTGGTGCATTCTACACGGCTTTAAAGCTATTGAGAAATGGCCTGTCTGCGCCAACGTTCATGCATGTCGCCCTTTGTCTTTTTAAGTATTCATGTTAGGGTATGTTTACATGATGGACTTGGACGCTGAATCTGGTGGGGATTTGGCATGGAATTCACCAGAGAATCTGCTTTCAATCTGATTGCAATCCCTCTCTCATCGTTTCCAATGTAAAATTTGCGCCATTGTGCACACATTGCTGATTTTTTTTAGCGTGGATTTATTTGCAGTCCTCGCCTCACATTATAGTATAAAGGAGGCTGAAAAACTGTGTCAAAACCATGTCCAAAATCCACACAGCGTTTAGGCATAGATTTCAATCCTGCAAATCAACCGTGTGAACATAACCTTTCTTTGCAGCATTTTTTTTTTTTTACTCCTGGCTAAATATTTTACAGAATACTGTATAGAAGAAAATTCCTTACATCTAGCATACATATAACATTAGGAAGCACAGGTTGAGCTTTCATTAATTGACTTTATAAAGCTTTATAAATGATTCTGTATGTGATTTTAATGCAAGTCAAATATTTCACTTGACCCCATGCAGCGCCTATCTCCCCCCACCCCCTCTTCCTCCAAAAAAACGGACCTTTTAAACCACCCCACTGCGCCAAATTCTTTCACCCAACCTCAAAAAAGGAACAGAGACAAGGGATGAATGGCCACAGCGGCCTTTTTTTAACAAAAATACAAATAACAAACATCCAACTGTAGTATGCACCCCATCCTCTGTCCCCATCAAAACCCAAGGGAAAATTCCAAAACCTTACCCGAACCCATGGGGCTGAGGCCCTTTGGGAGCAAACTTGGGTCTGGCGGAAACCCCCGTGTTCCCGACCCTTTACCTTGCCCTCAGCCTCACCCCCCGACTAAAGGGCACCAAAACCACCTCAGGTGGCTACCATCTCCACAGCTCTCAAGGGAAAACCGCCCTGCAGACCCCCGCCTTCGCCAACCAAACCTCAAAGGCCCACCAAAAAAGGGAACCCAAATTCTATCTCCCTCCCCCACCATTCCCCACAAACCCAAGGACCCCCCCCCCCCCCCACTGTGAAGAAAAGATACCCTTTTAACACCAAACCATCTAAAATTCTTCCCCCCCCAAAAGACAAAGGGGAGGGAGGGGGGACTTTTCTGCCGCCGGCGCTTCTGACCCCCGCTCGGCAGGGGGTTTAAATCCCCCGACCCCAAAACCCTTTGGGCGGGAACCACGCCGTGAGGGGGGGGGCCAACGTGGGGGGTGCTGGCCATCTCGAGGGGGGGCCGGCGCGCCGGTCATGCGGGGGGCCTCCCCTGACCCCGGCTCTCCTATTTTTCCGGCCCCTTCTTGACCCCCATGCAGCGCCAATCCCCCCCCCCCCTCTTCTCCAACCAAGACCTGTTACCACCCCACTGCGCCAATTTTTCACCCAACCTCAAAAAGGGACACAGAGAAAAGGGTTGGATGAAATGGCCACAGGGGGCCTTTTTTTATTAACATAAAACAAAATACAAAACATCCAACTGTAGTATGCACCCGCAACCTCTGTCCCACAAAACCCAACGGATCTCCAAAACCTAATCCTTAACCAGGGGGCTGAGGTCCTTGGAGCTAACTTGGGTCTGGCGGAAAGCCCAATTCCGATCTCCCTTTCCTTTCCCTCAGCCCACCCCCGACTAAAGGGGCACCAAAAGCCACCCTCAGGGGGCTACCCTCTCCCCCCACCATTTTAAGAACACCGCCCTCAGAGCTCCCCCCCCCCTTCCCGACCATTCCTAAAAGGGAAACCAAAAAAGGGGGAGCCCAGATTCATCTGCCCCCCCCACCGATTTCCACAAACCCAAAGGGACCCCACCCCCCCACCGCGAGCATAAATGACCACTCAAGCTGCGACGCCCCCCCACACCCCAAAGCCCTTCTTACCATCCAAATGCCAAGGGACCAAAATCCAATCCGACGGCGTTCTACCCTCCCCCCTCCAAAAATCTCTTTCCCCCAGCTCCAAATCCCGAGGCGCACAAACACCCCCACCACCGCACCACGAAGGCCGCAACCGCCCTTTTAAGCGTTATGCAGCCCTATTAAACCCACCAACGACCGCGCGGGGGCCCCAACACCTCCGGGGGAAATTTATCCGACCACCCCGGTTTAAAACCCCCGGATACATCCCCCACAACCTCAGCAAATGGGAACAGATTCCCGAACAACTCACCAAGGGGATAGACCCCAAATCGTTCCTCCTGCATGCCACACAATTCCGGGGACGATCCCACTTGCAAACGTCAACCCGGCAGGACTTTCCGAACCCCAACCCTCGACCCCCAGCCACCGAATCACCGCCAAGCGTGAGGCACTCCCACTGCGAGACCGCTCTCCCGAAAAACCCCGCTCGCTCCGCTCCCCATTCATGAACGATGGGCAAAAATCCACCAACAGCCACCGGAGCAAAAAAAGACAAAAAAAACATAACAAACACCCGAATAAAAACAACAAGAAAGAACCCCCAATGAGAGAAAACCCGGGGGCTGCGTACCATCCCCCCTCAAAACACCCCCATTACCTCCCCCAGGCCAAAACCCCCCGGGCCTACCCGAAAACTCCGCCACTGCCCAAACCAGGTAGGACGGATAAATAACCGAAACCCTCCCGAGCCCCATCTCCCTACCCCCTCTACTGCATCTGGCCCCAGCCCCCACTGGCCGCCCCGTTGCTCCCCAATCCTAAAAAATGCGGAGAAAATTTCCGACGGTCCAGACCCAGCGCCCCCACACACGCCTCAAAACTCCCAAACGGGAACCGGAAAAAATGACCCATCCCGTGTCCAACAGCACCCCCCACCTGCCCCAACGACCCCTCCCCTTTTAAGCCAATAACATCTAAGGGGCCCCAAATCAACACCCTGGACCGCACCCCCCGGGACCCTCCATCCCCCCCCCCGTCGGGTCAGTTTTTGATCTCCATTCAAAACTCCAAACCCCCCTAAACCGCCACACATCCCTACCCAAAAGCCACCCCCACTGCCCTAACGGCATACCAGTTCATCATCCCAAAGGGCCCCCAAAAAAGGCCAGCAAAAAGGCCAGCCGGAACGGGACACCCCCAAATGCAGAGGAACACACCGAAGGAAAGCAAGCCCCCAATCAATTCCAGAAATCGAAAAAAGATCGGGCGCCTACTATCAGACACCGCCGCCCCCCCCGGTCCCCCCTCAACGTTTCGTGATGAGAAAATCCTTCGTGACTCCCTCAAACCCCCCAACAAAAACCAAATGCCAAGGCCATCAAAACTGACCCCCCTGGAAACCGACCAACCTTCTTACGAAAGACCCAAAAAACAAACAGAGCCTAGCGGTCCATCCGGACCACCTCCCGCCCCGAGGCCCCCCAACCTTTCTCCCACAACCCCCAAGACCCCTGATACGCCCTCCAGGTCCCGGGGCCGCTAGCGATGCCCAAACAACCTGTCCGCGGCGGTCAGACCACTTCCACAAATCCGGGGGCAAGTTAATCCCTGTCCGCCGCCCGGACCAAGCCCCCGAAAGCGACCCCACTCAAACGAGACAAGAATCCGAATGTCTTTTTTGAACCCGGAACATGAACCGCCACCACCCAAGCTTTTCAATTCCAAACACCGCAACACAAGTCCCTAAGAAAAACAACCCCGGGCGGGACGACGCCGATCGAGTTAATGGCTTGCCCCAAAACCCGAGGTTGCCAATGAAAACCACCTTCCGATTTTCTATTTTCGACCCCATAAATAAACTGCCACCACAAGGGGAAAAAACCCAAAAGTGCCAAATTCCAAAAAAAACCCCCGCCCACCCACCTCTCAGGCACCCCCCTACACCCCACTCCCCCCCCGCAATACCTCCAAAACCAACCCCCCCCACAGCATCCGTAAAAATCCCACCTCTCCATTAAAACCTACCAGGCTCCCGGGAAATCAAGACCGCCCATTTACTTCTGCAAAAAGGCCCCCCATACCCAAAAATCCCCTTCAACCCCTTTTTGAAAGGCGATGAAGTGATTGGAGCCGGCCCCCGGGAGAAAGTTTTGCCAACCTCTGAAAAACACTCGACCCATGGGGAAATTTTCAACAACAAAATTCAACTTCCCTAATAAAGAGCAACCTCTAAGGGAAACTTTTTAAGGACAGGGACCGGGCTATTCCCCTCGGGTTTCCCCAAACTTATTTTCCGGCAAACGACACCCTAGCAATGGAATCTATATAAACCCCCAAAAAAAACTGAGGCACGAAACTGGGCCAACCGCTTTTTTTGGCCCAACGGCACCCCAAACCTGTCCGCGACCCCCTGCATGGCCCCCAATGCCGCCGAACAAATCCGCGACTCTGCCCGGGCCCAAAAAACAAGAACATCCAAATAATGGTCACTGACAAAACCCAGAAACACCCGCACCACCCACTCCAAAAACTAACTAAAAATTTTCGAAATACGAACAGGGGATCGAAAAGCCCCCTTGGCAACACCGACCACATAAAACCCCCCGTCGCAAAAAAAACCCACAACCGAAAATTTTCCGATGAACCGTAGCAAAAAGAAACCCGACTCAATGTCGGTTTTTGCCATCAAGACCCCCCCGTAACTCCGAACCCAAACCCAACCCTTCACAAAAAGGGTATTCCACCAACAAAGGTCCGGGTTTAATCCCACTTGGCCGAACGACCCCCAGGGAAGGACAGTTTTATAAAACAGCCCCAAATTTGTTCGGCGCCTTCTTCGGCCCACCCCCAGGGGTAAACAATTAAGTCCGGGAACGGAAGAGCCAGAATGGCTTTGCCATCCACCACGCCACTCTCGTTCTAACTTTCAAATTACCACTGCCGGATAACCCAAAGCTGACCGCAAATTTTTTGGGGGAAAGGGACCTGGCCCGGAGCAGGGATCCGAAAAACCACACGTAAAACCTTCCCTCAAAAACTGCGCCCCCCCCTGATCAGGAAAATTTTGTTTTGATACTCCTCCATCGCGGCCACCTTCACCGGGGTCCCCCCCTGCGGATTGTTAGGGCCCTTCCCTTTCCTTTTGCAGGCATCTTGAGGGTCCAGAGAGCCGGCACTGCACAACCCCCAGCAAATGTTTTAAAATTTACAATTGCTTCCGAAGACACGTCCCTCATTGAACCCAGCAAATCCCGCCTTGTTCCCCCCTCCTGCCCCGAAGAACTGCTCCCACCCCGGCCGGCCCCGCCCGGGCCCCCCATGAAAGGACTGCCCCTACCGATCGGGGCCCTCAAAACCCCCAGCCGAGGCAATTC
The DNA here is from genome assembly GCA_025379985.1 of Phyllomedusa bahiana. Classification (NCBI taxonomy): domain Eukaryota; kingdom Metazoa; phylum Chordata; class Amphibia; order Anura; family Hylidae; genus Phyllomedusa; species Phyllomedusa bahiana. Next base: position 6,787 of record JAODAL010006098.1, read on the forward strand.
CTTCTGGTCCCACCGTATTGACGGGCGGATGCCTTCCTTGACGAAATTTTTTTCGTCGACCCCAACCACGCCTGCCCGCCATAGACCCTTGGGGGCCCCCCAATGGAATCTAAATAACAAAAAAGGCCCGAGCATTCTCTGGTGCCTCACCGATGACAACCCCGCCAAAAATACAAACCTGCAACCAATTTTCAAACTTTGGGGAATCAAACGCCCCGACGCTTTTCCCCCTTCTCCTTCTTGCCTCATCTCTCTTTCCTTGTCCAAATTTAAAATTTTTTCCCGTGGGAGCAATGAAAATATCTTCCCCCCTATTTATCCTGCCAAATCTTGTCCCTACCCCTTCTTCAAAGGCCCCCCAACGGACCCTCGAACATACTCACCCCCCTTTTGCTCTATCTCCAACCGCACGGGAAACCCCCCGACCTTCTTCGTTTGGACCATACCGTCACGCCCCAGGCCCCGGCCCCCGGGGCCCCCCGCCCCCCCCCCAACCCCCCCAAACCATCGCCATTTAAGGCACCCGGCCGCCGCCGGAACCACCCCCGGCCCCCCGGCCCCCCTGGAATGGGAAAAAGGGGCCCAAACCAATCCCCCCCCTACCCCCTACCACCCCTCCAACCCCTACCCCAACTCCCGCCCCCATGGGAACCGGGGGGCCCCTCCCTGACCTGCAACTAACCCCCCCCACACCTGCGATGTAGGGAAAAAAAAAGGGCCAACATAGAACCCCAAACTCACCCGACGCACAGGTGCTGTACCCTGCCCGTCGCAACCAGGACCCTGAAAATCTCCGCTTTCCTGAACGCCTCCACCGGACACCCGGGAGACATATTGAGGGAGGGGCCCCCCCTCCTGCCTGAAGCCACCGATCCTCTCCCGGACGACGAACCCTGCGGGGGGGACCCCCCATTGGGGAATTTCCCGCGCCACCGATGAAGTGCGATGACAAGACCAGCGAATCTGTCTTCTCAAGGACCCTCAGGCCCCCCCAACCTCCCAGCGACCGCGTTCACTCCGACCCCCCCACGGGTGGCGCTCCCCCCACCGGAAACATCGCCCGATGGGAGGGTGTCACCAAGGATACCAGAAAAAAACACCCCCCCGAGCGCCCCTCATCACTACAGGGGCCCTGCTGTGCGCTGCAGGAACCCCTTTTGCCTGTGCGGATTCCCCCAACCGGGTGGCACTGACCTACCCTGGCCCCGGGCCCCGGGGGCCCGGATCCCAGAGGGCCCTCGGGGTACCGGGTCCGAGGGGGTCATGTCAGGGGGAAGGCACAGGGGGACGGCCCTCCCGCGGGGCCCCGGGGAAGAGGGGAAGGGGGAAACAGCCCCTACAGCCCCTGCCCCCTCCCTTCTCCAAGGGCACCCGCACCTGAGTGGCCAACACAGGCCCACGATTGCCCTCTCCCCCCTCAGCTCCTCCAGACTCCTCCCCCCGGGTCCCACACGTTCCCCAGGGGGGAAAAGAGCAGCAGCACCTTCCTGCTTCTGCCGCCGGCACTTCTGATTCCCTGCTCCGTGCAAGGCGTGGTTTAAATGCCATCGCGAGGGGGGGGGGCCTCCCCTGATCCCGGCTCCGCCTATGGTCCGGCCCCGTTCTTTACAGGTGCAAAATACTGGTAAAACACCCACTCACTACTAACCAGTTCTTTTTAACAATGTGTGGATCAGTCAGGGAATCTTCAAGGTGTATAAATACATACATTTATCATGGCTGCACATTAGAGATGGGAGAATTTCCCGAAATTCGGTTCGTTCACTTCGCCGAATTTCTCGGCAAAAAATAACTTCGTTCCGAATTACTTCGGGACGAATCACGTTAAAAAACAGCTATTTCCAGGCTGCACAGAGCCCCCAGGGGGCTGTAGAACGTTGTGCCCGCTAAAAAGCAGAGGGAGCTTGGTTTTTTGGGCTTCATACAATGTTTGTTTTAGTATGACACGCAAAGACTGCCGCCGCTCTTAGAATCGCTTTACTATAAAATTCCCTGGGCATTTAGAGGGCAAAACTGACAAAAAACTGAAGGGGAAATGTAGCCTGATAAATTCATGGCAGCGACAGCTGGAAAAAAACAACCAGGGGCTCAGGTGGCAATATCAGTGACAGAGTGTGGAGGTGACAGCGGCAGCCACAGCAGCATGAGGTCCGAGAGTGGCACAATGACAGTGTTGAGGTGGCAATCAGAGGAGTAGGCCACAGAGTGGCACAATGACAGTGTGTAGGTCACGGCATCAGCCACAGCAGCAGCATGAGGTCAGACAGTGGCACAATGACAGTGTGTAGGTCACGGCAGCAGCCACAGCAGCAGCATGAGGTCAGACAGTGGCACAATGACACAGTGTGTAGGTCACGGCAGCAGCATGAGGTCAGACAGTGGCACAATGACATTCTGGAGGTGGCAAAAACAGGAGTAGGCCACAGAGTGGGACAATGACACAGTGTGGAGGTCACGGCAGCAGCCACAGCAGCAGCATGAGGTCAGACAGTGGCACAATGACATTCTGGAGTTGGCAAAAACAGGAGTAGGCCACAGAGTGGGACAATGACACAGTGTGGAGGTCACGGCATCAGCCGAAGCAGCAGCATGAGGTCAGACAGTGGCACAATGACAGGTGTAGCACGAGTGCGTAGCATAGGTCACGGCAAATCATTCTGAGCATGCAGAAACAGGATAGGTTCACAGACGTGGGCACAATGACACAGTGTGTAGGTCACGGCAGCAGCCACAGCAGCAGCATGAGGTCAGACAGTGGCACAATGACATTCTGGAGGTGGCAAAAACTGGAGTAGGCCACAGAGTGGCACAATGACAGAGTGTGGAGGTGACGGCGGCAGCAGCATGAGGTCAGACAGTGGCACAATGACAGAGTGTGGAGGTGGGTGGCAATACCAGTCCCTGGTAAAGATGGTGGTGGCAGATGGAGAAACGGTCAGCAGTGTGGGCATCAAAACGGTGGCGGCATCAGATTAGTGGCTGAGGCAGGTAGTTTGAACCCAGACTCATTTCTCACAGTTTGGGTGAGGCGTCATGGCTGATGTAGTCTGACGCCTAAGGCATTGGTGTGTGGAAATCCTGGCTGATCCACGCCTGATTCATCTTGACAAAGGTCAGTCGTTCCACATTTCCCGTGGACAAGCGGGTTCTCCTTGGGGTAACGATGGCCCCCGCCGCACTGAACACCCGCTCTGATGCCACACTACTGGCCGGGCAGGACAGCTTTTTCCATTGCAAACTCGGCAAGTTGCAGCCACACATCCAGTTTGGCTGCCCAGTAGTCCAGCGGATCTTCTAACTGGGGTAGCAGAGTGCTGTCCAAGTAGGCCACCACCTGTTGGTTCAGGGTCTGCTCCAGGTCCTGCTGCTGCTGCTGGCGACTGCCCTCCTCACTAGGCGGGTGAAGGAAGCTGCTCATCAGTGACTCCAGACTTAGGTTGCTGCTGATGGAGCTGGTACTTCTCCTCTCCCCCCACCTTCCCCCACCAGCCGCGGCTGTAGTACGTGAGCGCTGAAGAACCCCGCGGTCAGACCTGTCAGAGGAGGGGCGATGCCGCACATAGGCAGCGGCCAACTGACTACGGAGGATTTCCCTAAAAGTATTTGAGTTTTGTCCTCCCTCTCAATAGCTGGGAAAAAGGCTCCCATTTTGGACCGGTTAGCGAGGGTCCAATAGGGTGGAGAGCCAGAAGTCATCCCTGTCCCGGATGCTGACTATTCGGCTGTCACTAGCCAGGCAATCAGCATGCTGCGGGCCATCTGCCAAGTGTCTCCGAGGGGCTCCCTCCTCGATCTCCACTGTATACTGCCACGGTGCTTGCGGGTCATCTGCCTCGTCTTCCTCATCTCCATCTACCTTTCCAGCTGTTCCTGCTCCTCCTCCTTGTCACCGGGGTAGAAAATCCACTCATTTCACCAACAATGCTTCTGCTCCAATGTCCTCCTCCTCCATTTCAGCCCCCCACCGGGACTCATGTGGCCGCGAGATGTAGTCGCCACGTCTCCAATCCCCTGCCCAGACAGATTTTTCGCATCTTTTCCCAGGCATGAAGCGTGGAATGACGTTATTCATCCCTAGTCCTGGCGACTGACAAATAATGTGGCCTCCTCGAATGGCCTCAACAACGGCAGGTGTCACGCATGAGCTCCCACTGGCTGACATCAAAGTTCACAGGGGAGTACTCCTGTCCGCCTGGATCATCAAAAAAACGTTAATGGCCTTTTCTCTGTTCATACAGTCGGTCCAACATGTGCAGGCTGGAATTTCCAACGGGTGGAAACATCGCTATCAGAGTGTGTTGGGGGAGGCCGTTCTGCCACTGCAACTCGAGGTGGGTGTTCTGGCTTTGTAGGAATGGATGAAGTGCATGCACAGTTTCCTGGCCATTTCAAAATCTTCTGAAGATCGGGGGAAAGACTTCAGGAACCTTTTCACAACCAGATTGAACACATGCGCCATGCAGGGCGCATGGACCATCCCTCCTCGGTGCAATGTGGAGGAGAAAGCGGCGTCTCCTGTCCAAGTTGTTGGTGGGCCTGGGCCGGAAGCACATTCACCCAGTGGGCTGTAAAGGACATGTACTGGCCCTGACCGTAGTTACAGCCCCAGATGTCCGAGCTGCCGTGCACCTTGGAACAAACGATAAGCTAAAGGGAAACTGGCCCACCTTCTGTTCTACTTTATTTATGAAGTGCTGGTACTGCCTTTTTGGAAAAGAAATTACGGCTTGGAACTCTCCATCTCGGCTCGGCACAAGCCATTAGTTCTCTGAACGGTGCAGAGTCCCCCTTTTGGAAAGGGGGGGGACTGCAGCACCAACAACTTGGACAGGAGTACGGTCAGCTTCTGCACCTTAGGATTGTTGACGCATACTGTTGTCTCTTTGCAATCGCCTCGCTGAACGACTGCTGGCGCCATGAGTAGCGAGGAGCAGCAGCATCTGGACCGGGGATGATGTCAAAGAAAAAACAGCTCCCTTCTGCAAGGGGGTGGAGCCTTGACTGGCTGCAAGGGCATGCGTGCCATGGGCGCTGCTGCTGCTGCTGTTGCTGTGGCGGCAGGATGGACCACCACATCTGACCACGTTTCTCCCAGGCCCCCGGGATGGTGACGCTGCATGTGTTGACGAAAGGGCCTGGTGCCAACGTTAGCTCCCTTGCCACGCTTCACTTTCTGCCCACAGATTTACATATACCCATATTCTGCTCCTCCGGTGTCTTAGCAAAGAACTGCCACACGCTGAGTATCGGATTTTACCGGCCAACGTTTCCGCACTGAGTGACTACTGCCGCCGCTGCCTCGCTGAGCCCCTGGGGCCGCTACTTTCTTAGACCTGCGAAGCGGTTTTTCCCCCGTGGCCGCTTGGCTCCAACCTCAAAACTGCCTGCTATCCTGCGACTCACGGCCACACGACACGCTTGCTGGCTGCGCCGCGCCTGACGCGCCAAGCTGACCCCTCTTCTCCTGACGATGATGAAGCCCTTGCTCACCCGGCTCCAAGTGCGGTCGGCTACATCATCGTCTATTTGTGTTTCATCGTCACTGCTGTCCTCATCACCGGTCTTGGTATGCAGAGGCTGACCCCTCACAACATGACCTACCATGCCACTCCCACATCTATACTTTGCCGCCTACTGCAAGAAGCAGGGGATATTGTCCCCATTTCTTCGCTGCCAAGTAGTTGCGGGACTGCCCTCCTCAAATTGTTCATCCTCGCTATATAGTGGCGCTGAGCCCAGACCACATAGTAGATCTCTGGCTGAGGGAACCGGATGGGAAAAGGCGGGTTGAGGACAGGTGGGGGCCCGCTGACCCGCCCCCGGGCCATCCCACTAAGGGTTGTGTCTGACGTTCCCCCCCGACTCTTGGCTGGGGTTGTCAGATGCCCATCTGGGAGGAAGTGGATGACCTATCAACCAATCAAAAACCCATTGGGTGCTGAACAACACACGGCCCGCTAGATGACAGCGGCAGTTGTGGCCTCACGAGTGACCCCTGCTGCGACGTCCCCTTGCTGTGCTGCGACCTGGCCTGGAATTTTTTTGTGCCTCTGCCACTCGCAGGTGAAGACCCTGCCACCTCTCTGTCTGACATACTGTTTTTTTCTAAAATGTACAGACACGTTTTTGATGAAAATATCTGTATATGATAAATAAAACACCTGTATTTGACTCCAAATGAAACCCCCTAAGAAGCTTGGGTTAACCCCTTTGATAAAATATTGCGCTCCACAAATGGTCAGGAAAAATTGACTTGTATGTGCTGTTTAAAAACTCTGTGTATTTTACTGAATATAAAAGCACAAACAGGTTTAATTAACCTTCGGATATGAAAATTTTGCTACAGAATTTCTTCTTGGCGTGAAAAACAAAGTTTCTTTTACTGAGTACAACTGCAGAACAACGCTTAGTTAACCCCTGGATGTAAATTTTCGCCAAACAATTGAGCAACCACAAACTACGAGCTTTGTAGCGTGTTACAATGGCGTGTTTTTTTACGCTACACAACAAGGAAAAAATTGTAATTAAACCCTTTGCTTGTGAATTATGGTACGGAAAATTGTAATTTTTGGCAGTGAAAAAGACGGTTTATTTTTGTCACCACAGCAGAAAAACAAAGCTTAATTACCCCTGGATGTAAAAATTTCGCAAAAGAATTTAGCAGCCACAAACTATTACTTTGTGCATGTTACAATTGCGTGTTTTCTACGCTACACAACAAGAGAAAAAATTGTAATTAACTTCGCTTGTGAATTATGCTACAGGAAAATTGTATTTTTTGGCGGTGAAAAAAAACGGTTTCTTGGATCACCACAAACAGAAAAAACGCTTATTAACCCCTGGGTGTAAAAATTTCACAAAAGAATTGAGCAGCCACAAACTACTAGCTTTGTGGCGTGTTACAATTGCGTGTTTTTCTACGCTACACAACAAGAGAAATAATTGTAATTAAACCTTCGCTTGTGAATTAAGGTAGAGGAAAATTTTTAATTTTTGGCGGTGATAAAGACGGTTTTTTTGGAGTCACCACAGCAGCAGAACAACGCTTAATTAACCCCTGGATGTAAATTGCGCAAAAGAATTGAGCAGCACAAACTACTAGCTTTGTAGCGTGTTACAATTGCGTGTTTTCTACGCTACACCCAAAAAGAGAAAAAATTGTAATTGACCTTCGCTTGTGAATTATGGTACAGGAAAATTGTTTAAATTTTTTGGGGGTGAAAAAAAAACGGTTTTTGGAAATCACCACAGCAGAAAAAACAACGCTTAATTAACCCCTGGATGTAAATTGCGCAAAAGAATTGAGCAGCCAAAAATGAAGTGGTATTTGTATTGTAAAAACGCTGTTTCTTTAAATGAATACAACAGGACCTGGCTTGAATCCCCCTTGGATATTCAATGTGCTGTGAGCAGATAGAAATTTAAAAAGTATATGCAGCAGCAGTGGACGCACACGGGGCTTAGATCCAATACCCCAAAAAATCTGAATAGAACATTAAGAGAAGCAGTCTCTGAGACAAGCTGAGACACCCCACAAAAATCGCTGTATAAAAAATCAGTTCTTCAGTAAGGAGCTATCACAATCAGCCTTGGCAGCACCTTCCCTGATCAGTACAGTGAGAGGAGTGTGAGCTCCCAGCGTCGCGCACGGACTTATATAGTGCGGTGACGTCACAGAATCCCGCCGGTCTCTGATTGGCTTCATCTCTGCACATGTCATTCAGGCTATGCCCTTCTTCCTCCCAGAGTGCTTTGCCCCATGTAACGCCATGTGCTCGCAGCCATTTTATCAATCAAAAGCACACTTCGTTCACCTGAAGTACCCCAAACTTCGACTTCTTTCAGAACCGAAGTTTTCCTGAAATTCTGAATGAATTCCACTTCGTTAGAATCAATTCGCCCATCTCTACTGCACATATCTACTCATTAATTCCATCAGTGCGAATGACACCCATCAAGATTACTTATGTGTTTAAGAGGAGTCCAATCCTCAAGCCACAGATCTTTGAGCAGTGGGAGCAAGAGGTTCTGTTTGGCAATTGTTTTTGCAAATCTGGGTTCTTCTCCCTCTTCATTCATTGTTGTCATTTGACTACCTCATTGGAGAGGCAATTGATCTCAGAATTCACAGCCACTTGAGGGACCTTGTGGAGCCATAGTGTATGATCTGCAGCCATGGTTTTCTAACTGATGATGTCAACTTGGACTTTTTTACGTTAGGTCTTGATGGTATTTTTGAAACATTTCTGCTAGCCATGGCTCAGTTGGAATTAGAGAACTTGTCTTGGGAGGCAGGTGACAGGGATTCTGATGCCTTGGCCCATTCAATGGAGTTGGTTTTTCAAGATCTTGCCTTTGATACTCTTTTATGATGGGTATTATATGGTCACTATATTATTATACACTACTTATTTATGGTGACTTTATGGCATTATTTGGGCAATATATGAAATATGTGCTGTTGTTTGCTCCTGTTTCCACAGGGCACACTGTAGAAAAACCTACCGTATAATCACCTAAAATACACAGTAGGAGAACTGCATTCAGCATTTGCTTACAGGCTGTGCTTAATGGTTGCAGGATTCTAAATTAGAACATATGCAGTCCTAGGCTTTTTTTTTTCAGTGTTACCACTTGTCATTGTACCAGCTGTGCGAATTACATGCAACATGCATTACACCATTTCATATCAGTGATATCTTCAAGATAAAGTTACACAATTTACTAGCATTGGTTCTATGCAAATGTGTGATATGCCATTTTAAACAATTCATGGGTTTGTGGGGTTTGTTTACCCATCTCAAAATGGCCACTGTTGTACCATTGCTGTCATTTGTTCATTCCAGCCATGTGTTAATGCTGAATATTTTTTTAGAAAAGATCATTTAGTGATATATTTTTTTAAATTTTTCCTTAACTCTTCTTTAAGCCATGCACAATCAGAACAAAAAATAGAACCTTGAATAAAGGCATAATTTTTTAAGGCTGCTTTCATACTGTGTCAGCAGTGTTTGCTTACCGCATATAACAGAACAGCTGCTAAGATAGCGTTACTGAAATAGAACCCTGTTCAATTCAACACTGGCTTGACACAACTTGAAAAAAATATATGGAATATCCTAAATCAATTTTTTTCTGTAGCCCAAACGCTATCCCAAATGCTAACCCTAAGTTAGGGTATAAGAAGGGTCAACTTGTCCTTCAGCATCACTCCCGAGTAGTGTTGAGCGATTACGTTGGCCATCGACATCGGTCGATGGTCGATAGTCGACCATCATCGACAAGATAGTCGATAGTGAATAGTAGATTATGAGCGATGACCATTAAAGTCTATGGGAGAGGAAAAACACCTTCATTCTTACACCCAAACAGGGCTGGAGAAGCTGGAATTAACATCCACAACAGTCAAATGGATACGTGCTACATCTTAGGCAACACACTTAGGTTATAAAAGCCACAGAAAAAAAAATCACAGACCATTCACTATCCCTGTCTTGCACCACAGCATGACCCTTAAACCTGCATGACCCACAAATTAAAAAGTGCCAGAAGGCAGTATGATTTGAACCATCATTTTACTTGAACTGGACATTGAATATCCCTGTCCTGGAACGCAGCATGAGCCCCAAACCTGCATGACCCCCAGATTAAAAAGTGCCGGAAAAAGGAGTCTTTCAACCACCATTTTAGTTGAACTGGACATTGACTATATCTGTCCTGTACCGCAGAATGACCATTAAACCTGTCTGACCCACAGATTAAAAAGTGCCGGGAAAAGGAGTCTTTCAACCACCATTTTAGTTGAACTGGACATTGACTATATCTGTCCTGTACCGCAGAATGACCATTAAACCTGTCTGACCCACAGATTAAAAAGTGCCGGAAATAGGAGTCTTTCAACCACCATTTTAGTTTCACTGGACATATACTGTCCCTGTCCTGGGTAGCGCTTGCCCCTCCATATGAGTGCGGACCAATTGAGCTTCACTTGGAAATACTGGTGGTTAACGCTCCTGTTCCACCCAGGTGCCCTTTTTCTTGGCATTCTTTTTCTTATTTTACTCAACGTGCTGGAGGAAATTGTCTCTGTACTTTGTTCTCTGTCCGTGCTCCATACTCCATGTCCTCTGAATAACCTACATCTGGTCAAGTTTTCCTGTACCTCCCTTGTACAATTCAGAGGAATTTTTTTAACAGCTATTTTGTACATGCAAGTTTTTTAGTAGTTTAATTCTAGAAAACACATTTTTAAAATAGGATGGAATCCCACCATGTCTTTGTTTCTCTTTTTTTAATTGTATTAAATGGGTTGTCTCAATACAGGGATTGATAGCTATGTTAAAGATCTTGCAAAAACAAGTCATTTTGCAATATGTGTCCATTAACAGTGTCCTACCTATTCCTGTTTCTGACAGCACCATCACCTTGAGCCACTCTTGACAATTGTGAAGAACAAATGTCTGTTAGAAACAACATTTTTTATATAATAGGTCCTGTATTTAAAGCTGCATTTCAAAGAAAAAATGCCCCCCAAAAAATTCAAAGATGACCCTTGAGCCATTTTGGAAAATTTGTGAAGAAAAAATGTCTGTTAAAACAACATTTTTTTTTAAAATAGACCGGGTTTATGCGCATTTCAAAGCAAAATGCCCCAAAAATTTAAGAATGACCCTTAACCCATTTGGACAATTGTAAAAGAACAAATGTCGTTAGAAAAACATTTTTTTATAATAGGACCGAGTATTGCGCATTTCAAAGCGCATGCCCCAAAAAATTTTAAAAAAGGACTTCTCACCACTGTTAAAAATTGTGGGGGGAAAAATTGCCACTTAAAACCACTTTTCTTTTCCCAAAAGGGCCCTGATTATACTGTATCTCACAGTCTGCCCCAAAAATTTAAATATGACTTCTCACCACTTTTAAAAATTTGTGAGGGAGAAATCCCATTAAAAACCCACATTTCTTTCCCAAAAGGCCCATGATTATAGCTGTTTCACGCAACATGACCTCAAAACCATTGACAAGCGAAAATTTCTAAAGTAAAGTGAAAAAATGGAATGCGGTTTGTCATAAAAACCCTTTGCTGTCTTTTACAGTCCCTCACAGCAAAACCAGCAAAATGAACTTTGGGAAAAGAGAATAAAAATTCAGTAAAAATGATATTTTAAAAAAATTTTTCAAGAGGACCTTTCTGTTTTAAGAGGAAGTAAGTGACCGGGAACAATCGGGGACCCGGCAATTTTGGGGGCCCCAAAATCATCAGAGATCCATGCCTGATTCATCTTATGAAAGCAAACGATCCACATTATCTGTGGGAAAACCGGATGCTTTGCTGTAAAGACTCCTCCACGTGCTGAAGGGCCCCTCAGATATGACGCTGGCTGCGGCAGGGCAACACCTCATGGCTGGCGAGCCCGCCGGGCCCATTCGTCCTTTTGGAACCCAAAGTCTATTGGGTCCGGAACACATACAAAAACATCGGGGTTTAGACGCAATATGTGCACCCTGACTTAAGCTGGTTCTTGTGTTGGGGTGTGTCCCCCGCATTGCATGCGTTGGTGAGGTGGTAAAAAAGATTGCCCCAGGTCCCCATTAAACTTCTGCCACCTTTCCCGGCCCGCTGCTGTACGGCTAGGGGTCACTGCTGTCACTCGTGAGGGTTTTTCCACCATGACATTTGGGGAAAAGTGAACAGACGCAACAGATGTCTCCAGTTGATCAATCAGAAGGCTCCCTTTCCTGCATTTTTACTTCTTTTTTGGGGGGGTGGAAGGAAAGGCTGGGGTTTTTTTTTGTACCGGGGACCAGGGGGGTGGCCACCCAGTAAACTGTTGTTCATTTTTTTAGGCCTTAATGCGAGGTCCCGTTTGGGGGAAAAGGGGATCCAACACTCATGTAGAGATGGAGCCTTGATTTTTCCCCAAACCCTGGGTTTGAGGGGGACTGCAAACTGATCTTCCTCTCTTCCCCTCCGCCCCAAATTTGCGCCAACCTCTTTCCAAAGGAGGGAAGTCGGTAAGACGGTGTCTAGAAAAACCCCCTCCTCCCCGCTGGCTCCCGGCACAGCTTCAACACACCCTGACTTCCCCCAATGATGCCCCTGAGGCTGATGCGCCCCCTGACTAGCCCCCGGGCCCCCAACCACGCCCCAATGAAGACCGATGAAAAATTTTGAAATGTGGGCCCTTTTGGATTTGACGGAGGAAAAGGCTCCCTTTTCCCCCCACTTGTCCATCCCTCCTCCGTCGCTGTGGACCTTTGTTTCAGATGTCCAATGATCGTTCCGAACTAAGATCCCCAAAATGCTCATGCTGCAAGGGCATTGTCCGCACTCCCTTTTTGGGGGCTTTTCAAAACTGGCAAGGATGGTGCGGGCCTCTTTCACCTCCCTCCACTCACGGGGCTCAACCCCCCCAGGTCCGACCGCTGCTTGTCGGGCCATGTGTCACTTCGTACGGGAAATTTTCTTTGCGCGCTGCCAAAATGCTGGAGCATGTGGAGGGTGGAATTCCGATTTTCCACGTCAACAATGAGAGGGTTTTTGACGGGGAGGCGGGCTGAGCGCAACGCAGCCAGGGGGGACGAAGCGGGTGCAAAACGGGGGAAGGGGCAAATTTAGATTCGGCCTTCCTCAGCAGGCATCCAGACCGGGTAGCTCTTTAGAAATTTCTGGACGACAAGGTTCATGACATGTGAAAGGCAGGTATGTGCTCCACCCTACCGATTTAAGGGCGGCCACAGATTTCGCCCGTTATCGCACACCACCTTGCTGCAAAAGGTTCTTGGCACCCAGCCAGCCTCGCCCCTCGTTGGGGAAGCCGTCCAACTCCTGACCTTGTGGGACGGTCAGGGCCCAAAGACAGTTAATTTCAACAGGGCCCGGTTTCTCGGGGCACGTGATCCACCAGGGGATTTTGGGGGGAAAAAACCCTGCACCACCCCTTTGCAGTTTTGAAGAAGGCCCCGGGCCCTGAGAGCCACCCTCACCCCCAGAGACATCCCCCCCAGCTCACCCAGGAGCTGTCACGAGTTTAAAAAGGGGCCCTTGGCCGGCTTACTATCCATGTGCCGGTCCGGCCCAAGAGACAACCCCTTTGAAATTTTAGATGACACGGGGTGGCCAGGGCAGGGAGGCTTTTCGGCAAAAAAATCCTGCTCGGGATCTGATATTGGGGTAGGAAGGGCCATGAGTGGGGGAACCAATCTGTGTCCACCAACGGGAAAAACAAAATTTCCAAAGGCCAAAAGCCTGGCAATGCCCCATTTTAGCTTTTGGCTTTGGATGGTTTGGGGGAAAATGTTTCTTCTGCTCCCAAACCTGGAAGACAGAAGGGTGGGGTAAAGGCACTGTACGGCGTGCGGGCGTCAAAATGGGGGGAAGGAAAGGGGTAGGATGGGTCTCTGGTGTGCTTGTGGTACCGGGCGACGGTGGGGCTGAAGTGGGGGCGATCCCGATCAGACTCTGGAGGCATGGCAGCGGGGAACGCCTTTTTGGGTGGCGAGGAGGGGGGGACAAGGGTGTGACGGGGTTGGAGGCCCGGCATGTTGGCCTTTTTTGGGCCCAAATGTTCCCTCCGTTTTAACCCTGCATTTATTGCATGTGACTAGACATTTGGTGGTGGTTAACCACCCAAGGTCTTGCCCTACTTTTGGTTTAGGTATAGGCGGCATATGACATCGCGGGTGAAAACAAAGGCTTTCCAAAGAAGGCCCCGGTTGAGGGTCCGGGCCTTTTTTTAGGGGATAAGCGAGGAGCGGGGTTTGCGCTGACCGTGGGGTGGCGAAACTATCAGCGGACTTCCGACCCCCCCTCTCCCCTTTTTTTAGGGGGAACCCTACTAACTACCCCATCGTCCCTCCTCTCCAGTGATGAAGCGCTCGTAAGCAAATTCTACGAAAAAACCCAAATTGGATCCGCAATTTGTCGTCATCATCATCTCAACACAGGTACTTCGCGCCTGACATTTTGATCCGGAGTGCGGGCTCAAACAAGAGGGGCGCAAGGGGTTCCGAGCCCGGATTTTTTTCCGATTTATGGGTTCCTACTCCTCCCCCTTTATGGCATCAGTAACTGGGGGGGCAAGCAGGGAAAATCATTCCCCTTTGGCCTCTTGATCTTTAACATGCCTTCTACCCCAACCACATTTTGTCATCAACAGGTCTTTAGAAAAAGGATTTTCCCAGTGGTGGTTTTACACGAGTTGACATTGGGCTGCTTTATTTGGAAAAGGATGCTGGTGATGCGTGACGACATTTGTGGCCCTGACTGGGAGGACGGGAGGAAGATGCTGGGTGAGGTTGCTTAACCACTGAAGGACAGATTTGGGGACCCGTTTTGTTTCTGAGATTCACAGGGCCCCCGACCCAGCGATGACAGGCCGACGTCCGCAACGACGATCCGCTGGGATGCGTGTTTTTCGCCAGCACTGGAAGGAGCACCTTCTTCGTACCTCTACCCCCATGTCCTACCCCCCTCTTTGCTCGCTACCATCTGAATTTCTGCTCCATGTTCAGAAATTAAAAATTTTGAGGAAGGTATGGAAGAGTTTTGGAAAGTCTCGTATTAAAGACGGCAAATCACAGCTATTCTCAAATCCCTCAAATCAAAACAAATTTGCTGATTCAAATATAACTGCAAAGTAGATCATCAAGTCAACAAAGCTGCCTGCGCCAAAGTGAAGAAACACGTATCTGAAATGTATTCGTGTATACTAGAATAAATTTTGGAGGGCAACCTTTCAATGCACTGTGTGATCTATAAAATTGCTGGATTCAATTTAAGCTGCAAAGCTGTCTCAATGAACAAAACTGTAGTGCGCCAAAGTCAAAAACACGTATATGTTATGTATTCGTATATTATCAAGGTATTTTTTTGGCACCTTTCAATTTCACCTGAGGTGACCTATAAAATTGGCCTGGAATCAATTTAAGTGCAAGGTGCCTATCAACAAATCTGTACTGGGCAAAAGTGCAAAAAACACGATCTGTTATGTATTCGTATAATAAAGTTTTTTTTGGCACCCCTTTCAATCACCTGGGTGGCTTAAAATTGCGGATTCAGTTTTAATTTAAGCTGCCCAATGAAAAAGCTGTATGGCCAAAGTAAAAAAACACGTATCGTTATGTATTTAAAATCAAGGATTTTTGGCATTTTAAATTTCACCTGGGTGACATAAAATTGCTGGATTCAAAAATTTAGTGCAAGCGCCTAATGAACAAAGCGTAGTGCGCCAAAGTCAAAAAAACGTTTTCTGTTATCATTTCCATAAAAAAAGATATTTTTGGCACCTTTCAATTTCCCTGTGGTACTATAAAATTGCTGGTTTCAAATTTAAGTGAAAGGGTGGATTACAACAAAGGTGGAAGGGGAAAAAATTGAAAAGAAACTTTGAAATGTATACTGAAAATAAAAGTGGAGTTTTCACCTAACAAAGAGCCTGCAGTTACTAAAAAGATGTTTTATCTAAAAGCCCAGGCTCCCCAAAATACCGGGAAAAATTTTTCATAGAAAAATGTTAATAAAAAGCTTTTGCGTAAATGCACACAAATTTTTGGTGAACTTATCCAAAATTTCTTTATGAGCTGTTCTGTGTTCCCCCCGGGGTGGCCCTCCCCCCCCCCCCCTCCCCTCTTGTTTTACAGCGGAATTTCCCCTTTTTTAAAATTCTCTAGCAACACATAAAACCCTTCCAATCCTAATTAACAAAATTGTAAGGACCAGCTAAATAGAGGTTTTCTCGTGCAAAAATGAATAATTTTGCTGAGCTGTTGGAACAAGAAAAGGCGCAGCCCCTTTGTTTGGACGCTGAGAGACACTAACCTGAAGGGGGAAATTCTGTTCTATGTAAAACGATCATGTTTTTTTTTCCACCCAATCGCCCCCAACAACCCAGTCATGACGTGCACACAATCTCACCCTCCCTTATTGAAGTGTTTGCTAGCCCCAAAAATGACAGAAGCCCGAAAAGGGCGCGATCTTAATAGAGAGCACAGTTTTAACCTAAATTATCGCATGATCTAAAAATTTCGATCAACATAAAAACTGTGCCGATTTCAACTTTGTCGATAATAATCGCTCAACACTAATCATAAAGTGTACTTTTTTTTGTGGCTTTTTCTTTGCATTTTTGTTGCATACGTAATGACATGGTTCAATTTGTTGTGTATTATTTTTCATATCAGGTTGTATTTTCCCAATTTTAAGACTTTCTAGGGATCAGATGTTTAATTATTTTGACTTCTACATAAAACCATGGATTTTAAAGAGGGTGTATTTTTTCTCATGTTTTGTATTCTAATGAGAATAACAAACTTAGTAATTATATTTAATTATCCCCCCTGTCACTATGTAAATTTTTTGTAAGAAATTTTTTCCCATTCAGGCACATTGTCCCCCTACTTCTTCTGAAACAAGATTGTTTCCTAGGTCCTTTTATGTCTTTTTCATTTCCCTAGTGAAAGAGGTTTTACCACATGGTAAAATCTACGGCTTGCGGCCGTCCTCTTATTCATTTCTATGGAAGCTACCAAATATAGCTGAGCACACACACTTGGCTATATTTGGGACACTCATAAAAGTGAATGATGAATATAGCTAAGCGCCCCCCCTCCCATTCACATTCAGGGCCCTTTTGCAGCTAGCGTGACAGGCAATGCGAGATTTTATCTCATGGTAAAACCCTTTTAAGCTGAACGGTCATGTTTTTTTTCAGGACGTAGTTGGGATTGGCAGCTGCTGAGGCATATGCCCCAGGTGCCGGATAACAGCAGTATGGTCCCAGTAGGCCATCTTGGCATGAGGCAATATACAGAGCCTTTGCTCCTGGTGAAAGAAAACGTCAGTACTCCTTTTTTTTTTTTTTTTTTTGAAAAAAATCCCACTACTAGACTGGTTTATTTTTTAATCCCCTTTTATATAAAATGCTCTAATACTAAAATAAGAACATTAAGCCAAATAAGTAAAACCATTCATACAACAAAAAGTTTTTACAGGATTTCTATGAAAAAAATCTCGCCCCCTTTTTCTGTCTTGGTGCTTCTAGCAGACAAAGTAGCCATGAACAGAAATGCAATAAATTTTCAATGGAAGTAACTGGAAATTATATAATGTCACGGTGCAAATTTGCCCGTATCCAGGGAAACCCTTTAGTTGATAAATGCTTTTAAAAAGTAAATCTTATCGTGTAATCCAATAAAATGGTTTTAATGGTTCCTGATCGTAAGATTGATTCATTTTTTTCTTTACTAAATTCCCTATTGTATATTACTCAGTACCAACCAATTTAATGTCTCAATGGAGCCATTAATTCAAGTAAAGTTTTCTTCCAGAGATTGCTGTAATTTAGAGATTATAGCACTGTGGATACAATACACCTGTCAAGTATCTTCTTGTTTTCCCAAATCAATCCTAAATAAGCCCTACGGCCCTTTTTCTTGGGCTTTTAGCTCGAAAACTCCGCGTCATTATTCTTTTAAGGGGCTTCTGCATCAATTGGACTTTTATCAACAATTTTAGTATTCAAAGGTTTAATAAATTGCAGTGAGATTTTATAATTGGTTGGTACTTTTGGGACGTTTAAAGCTGTTTAGTGCCACTAGGCTTTTATGGGGCTGGGACATTTGTGGCAGGTTTTCTTCTGACCTTTTAATTAACAGAGTCTATCCCCCTCACTAAATTTAAAAAACCCCTTAGGGGAAGGAGAGCATTTGCTATATATTACAAGGCACTGGGTTTGGGGTATACAAGCACCAGTAACAGTCATTTTGTATTTTAGTTGATATTGCAAGTAGGTATGGTAAATGGGAAAGTGAAAAGGGTTGGTGACTTGAGGGCCAAAATGTGATGTGCAACAGGGCAAGAGTATTTTTCCCGAATAATTGTCCCCTAAATATTATTTTCTCCAAAATGTCCAAGAAAAACCAAAACCCTAATCAGTCACAAGGTCATGGGGGCACACATGGTTCAAAGCTAACCTCTGATCTATGGAGGTCTCACTTTGCAATTTACAGAACTTAAAAAATCTGCTGCTAGTATCTCATTACTAGGTTTCCGGTACCCCACCCGGCCCCGGGCAGAGTTTTTTAACCCTTTAACACAAAAAAAAATAAAAAAATAATTTTTCTTTTTTTTCCTCCTTGCCTTAAAAAAAAAGCCCCTAAATTTTTTATTTTTCCACCCATTGACCAGGGGGGCTTTTTGTGGGACAAAATTTACTTTCCCGTGGTTTATTCATAAATTTCTATAGAACATAGGGAACGGCAAAAAAATTCTAAGGGGAAAATGTAAAAAAAAATTCCCTGTTTGCGGGAGTTTTGTTTTTTGCGGCGTTAATCTTCAGTAAAAAAGATGTGTTGTCTGTATTCTACAGGGTAATACATCCGGCAAAACCAAACAGTACGGGTTTTCCCTTATGTTTTGGTGGGAAAAAAAATTCCATAATTTTTTTTATCTGAAATTTGGCCATGGTGCCATTTTGTGCGCCCAAAAAACTTTTTTGTACTAACACCTAGGGGTGTCAGTGAGGCGGCAGTTTTTTGCGGGTGAAGTGACTTTTTACCAGCAATTTGGAATCATGCGACTTTTTGAACTTTTATTTCAATTTTTTAAAGGGCATGAAAATGATGTTGGGAAATTTTTTTTTTCTACGACGTTCAATACGATTAAATTATGTTTTTAATTTATAAAAGACTTTTTTTAGCGTGACAGCAAATTATTGTAAACTTTTTTATTTTAATGTTTTTATTTGTAAAATTGTCAAAGGGGGGTGATTTGAACTTTTAATACTTTTTTTTGTTTACACTTTAAAACTTTTTTTTTTTACTTTAACATTGAGTCCCCCTAGGGCGCTTTACCACTAGGAGGCGCTATCGTTAATACAGCCTAATGGATTGCATAGACAATGCATTAGGCTGTACTAAGATGCGGTTTCCCCACTTTGTGTCTGGAGCCGGAAGTGGGGCAAACGAGAACATGGCAGTGGTGGGAGCCTTCACAAGGCTCCCATCTGCCATGTTAGCCCATTGTGCAAAGATAGAAAATTAACCCATAATTACCTCTCCCGTTATCAACACTCCATGCTGAGTGCGGATCATACCACAGTTGCTGGTCCCAGAGATGTTCAATTGGGCTCAAGTCTGGGAAATTAGTAGGCCACGGTAGTGCTTAGAAATCTTGGTCATTCTTTTTCCAACCAGCGTGTAACAGTTGCGGGTATGCTGGTGGTGAATCCTCTGGGAAATTATATAGACCACGCCAGGGAGCGGAGTATAAGGAGCTCCCCTTCATTCACCAGAGCCTGCAAGCACGGTTTGGGCTTGGCTCCAGGGGACTCCCAGGTTTCTACCCTTGATGTGGCCGCTCACGGTAACGCTCGAAGTGCCAGGCATAGAAGTACGTGAGCAGGCAGAAGTGGTGGGTTTCAGGCAGGTACAACAGATGATGGTAGTAGCATACAGGCAGGTAGTATTCTGCCGTAGTGGCAGGTACAACAGCAGATAGTAGACTCCCGTGGCAGCAGGAAACAGCAGAAGTCACTGGAACCAGATTGCAGCAAAACATATAGCAACGCAGAGGTCAGGATCAATGTAGGAACATCATTGAACTGACCCTGAGCACCGGCAGGAAGTTTCTTAAGTCCCTGGTGGTTGTCAGCCATTGGCCAGGTAATTAGGTACTAGCCCATTAAATCTCAGAGAGTCAGCGTGCATATCCTAGAGAGGCATGCCAGACACAGACAGGAGATTGGAGCAGAGCAGAAGCGTGGAGAGGTGAGTAGATGCCAGCAAGGGGTCAAAAGTGGCAGCACCAACCCAAGCAAGTCCGCTGTCCTCAGTGGAGACCACGGTGTGCATTGTGACACAGCCATGTGACATGTGGCATTGTCTTGCTAGAAGATCCCATCTGCGTTAGAAAAGACAATCAGCATGTATGGCTGTATGTGATCTGCAAGAGTGGATTCCAATCCAAATGGGTTAAAAGTGCCTTCCACATTGTCAAGTAGGCACAGAAAATTCCACAGCATTCCCCAGACCAGAACGCTGCCACCAAGTTTTTGTGTTGTTCCAGCAATGGTTGCAGGGTGTTTGTTCTCTGATGTTTCTCATTTGACACTTCAAGGTCCATCTGTTTAATAAAGCGGAAAACATAACTCAAATTGTCCTGCCCACAGAGAGAGAGAGAGAGGAGGGCCTGGCTGCTCCATTCACAGCGTGCTGGACATGTAAGTGTAAATGTATTGAGCGCAGCTGTGAAGCGCAGGGCGGCCCCCTCCCCCGCTTCCAGAGCAGTGCAAGCCCCTATTTTTAATATATACAGCCCCTGTAATGTGTTCTTAGTGAAACGTGGGATCCTTCGGGTGTCACGTGTGTCATTCTGGGGGCCCAATGGAGGATTCTCTGATGCTTCGGTGGGCCAGTCTGACACTAATTGTAGGAGTACCTCTTCCAGCATAAGCATATAACATTATAACAGAGGCATTGAAGTTAAGGATGCACTTATTTTTCGGAACAATTTTTTGCAGATACAGGTAGAATTATTCATGATTTATTTCTTTAAGAATGTAAAATCTTGGCCTATTATTTAGGATAAAAATTCTAGAACTGTGCTCCAGGGACTTTTAACTATTTTGAAGGAACACAATCTTATTTTGACAAAAAGCAGAGAACCTCTCAATGAACAAATATTTGGAAAATGTGTAAAGGCACTTAAACTGAATTTATTTGGGTTTTGGAACTAAAATCTCTTCAAAATATCCATTAATGTGCAGATCCTGATGTGTTTTATATTCATGTCAGATGTAAGTGGTGCTACAAATAGATTTCTGATGAAAGTTGTGTACCTGCTGTCATAAATTATACATGGCTTATAATAATTATATTCTTTTTTTAATTATAATGATACGCTATACTAAGAAAACTAAAAGTATCTGTGAAGCGAAGAGAGAAATCAGCAAAATTGCAGGTAAAAAAAAAAAAAAATGTGCAATTGGTTGTCTGTGTAATGCAGGAGAGGCAGAGGAGAGAGATGCTTCTTGGAACCATTGATCTAATTGATAGGTGTCCAAAACTACCAATCCTCTTCTATTAATTGAAATTACCTAATGAGCATTGGAAAAGAAGATGACACAGTGGCTTGGGGATGTGTATTTTTCTGTGTTGATACAATGGGCCACATGTATGAACAGTGTCTAGGTCTAAGATTCTGTTCACATGGGTTAAAATGGGGCTCATTTCGGCGCGTATTTCGCAGTGTACCGCACTCTAATACGCACGAAATGCGCCCCAATCATTACGGTAATCCATAGTTCTCATAGAGAACTATGGATTACGCCTCCTCTCCCCGTTCGGACAATACGATGTGAGGGGAGATAAGTGACAGGTCAATTACTAGCGGTGAATACGCGCCGCTAGTAATGAATGTCTATGGGGCCCCGCGGAAGTATGCGAGCTCCCGCAATTATGCCATGTGAACTTAGCCTAAGTCTTTCTTTGTTGCCCATAGCAACCAATCAGAGCGCCGTTTCATTCTTTCAGAGCACTAGATGAAATGAAAGGGGCGCTCTGATTGGTTGCTATGGGCAACAAAGTGAGTTTTAGACCTAAGCAGTTTTCATAAATGTGGCCCAATGTGTTAAAAACCCTCCAACTATGTTTTTTTTCTAAAAGGCATAATTGTATGTGGGCTGTGTGTGCCAAGCCTGGAGAAGCTTGAAGAAATTGTACTTTTCTATAGTGTCTCATACTTATGATTTAGCATACAATTAAAGTAAGTATGTATAAGCTGGGGAAAACTTCTTCACTCGTCAGTGTTCTGGTAAGCGTCTTTCTTGAGTGCTTTTTCGGCCTCAATGTTATTAGTAAAAAAGCTTCAGATTGTAGACTTTATAGAACGCGTTAAAGGCAATTTCAGGCAGGTACACGTAATTGTCTGAAATAATTGTTTATCTACAAGATCATATGAAAATTCACTACTGACCCAAGACTGAAGTTAGAAACGCAATCACCTATTTGATTATAGACTTTGCTTGGAGTTTAAATCTATGGTCTATGCTTAGGAAAGTCCATTATAGTCGAGGTTCCACCCTTCAACAATTGAGTTGAGCCACAGTACCAGATGTGATGGATAGCCGAGTATATGTGGATCCGCTGGGTCATGCAACAGATAGAGATGCAACCACGCCAGGGAGCGGAGTCTAATGGGCCAGACGGATTTAGCTGTGGAGCAACCCCTAGGTCGCTATCCCTGACGTGGCTACTCGCTCTGATAGCCGAAGTGTTGGACAGAGTACAGCAGCACCAGCCAGAGGTGACGGGTCACATTCAGGTAGCAACTGATGACAGGTAGCAGACTGGAGTAGCAGCAGGTAATAGCAGTACAGGTAAATGCAGGAACCAGGATGTCAGCAAATGATAGCAACAGACAGCAACCATAGGTCAGGATCAATGTAGAGACATCAACAAACTAACCCAGAGCATAGGCAAGAAGTTCCTTAATTCCCAGGTGGTGAACGGTCATTGGCCAGATAACTATGTACTGTCCCTTTAAATTTTAGCTAGTCGGCACGTGCGCGTCCTAGGGAGAGCGCGTGCGTGTGGACCACCGTCAGCAGCAAGGTCCAGACCATGAGTGAGGACAAGTAAGTACAAGCTGTGAGGAGTCACAACAGGGACACAGGCACGTCCGTGGTCCTGACCGGGGACCGCATCACTAGACACAGTGACCTGGATATCTGTGTACTTCTGTGTTGATACTGCAGTAAAGAGGACAAGGAGCCGTCTTTATTTTACTATTATGTGGAAGCCCTGGGGTGGAAATCCCTCCAAACACACATTGATGATCTGTCCTGGAAAACCCCTGTAATAAGTGAAGAAGTAAGAGAATAATAAATATGACTGTTACTAACTGCATTGAATATAAAATCCAAATATTATCATACCAACAAGTAAAGCAAATACTGTGTAGCCTGATGCAAATGACATTATTATGTGCGAATGAATGAAACATTGTAAGAAAAATGAGGAGTCTATCATCAAAGGGAAAAGCCTTGCGTTTAAGGGCGATTTAAAGGCTGAATATTCTCATTTCATCCTATTAGCTCATCCTACAAGTATTCATTATCTGCCACCTTTTGTCTGTTAGCACCATGAATCATGTAAAGCCTTTTAGCTATTCTCATTGGAACCTGGCAATTGTTTCTTTCCTGTGTATATTCCACTTCCAAAAATGTTTTCATGGGTCAATATGTCATCACAACAAAGACAAAATATTTCAGAATAAACACGTTTTAAGGTTTGTTCACACAGTGTTTTCACTTCGTGTTACAAGTGCTTTTTAGATCCGTCTCGGGGACGGACAGGACGGACCCAGAGATGGATCTAACAATTAGCAGTGAGATTATCACTGCGGGCAATGAGAAACATGCAGCAGCGTCACATGAGAGATCACCGCTGCCTGTTCCCCTCCTGCCTGTCAGCTCCGTCTTTGAAAGATTTGACATGCAATTCTCTCAAAGACGGAGCTGACAGGCAGGAGCGGAAAACACAGCGGCGATCTTCATGTGAACGCCACTGCGTCTTCCTCAAAGCCCGCAGTGATAATCTTACTGCTAATTGTTAGATCCATCTCTGGGTCCGTCCTGTCCGTTCCCAGAGACGGATCTAAAAAGCGCTTGTAACACGGAGTTAAAACGCCGTGTGGACAAGCCCTTAATGTGTAGCTAATCCTAGGCAACCATTGACTAATTGAGAAATAATTCTACTGAGACACAAGGATTGTCTTCTAAACAAATTCAAGTGTGCATTAGGCTTCCTTCTCCTAAACAGAACAACGCGGTTTATAATGTTGGTATGTAATTGCAAGTTATAGGATAAATTGTAAAAACCTCAGTATGTCTATAAACAGAAAAAATTATTTCACCCATAGGAAAATAAAGCCCCATGAAAGGTTGTCTGCATCTTCCTGAGCCAAAATCTAATACATAAGATCAGTTTTGAGCCCACTTCTATGACACAATGAACTTTTTGAGCTTGCATGTAGATTCGCAAATGTTTTGAGTTAAAACAAAGATTTTTTAGTGTCTGCAGTGGTGATGTATCTTTATTTAACCCTTGGTAATATCAGCCGGGATCATATGGTTCTGGTAGCTAGTTATTACAGTACATTTACAATTGTAATAGCACAATGGTGATGCCGATGTTATCACTTGCTGGAGGGCAGCTGCAATTAACTGCCGTCACCCTGCAGCAACATCTGGGATCAGAAGAGAATGTAATGCAGCATTTAATAACATTACAAGGGAGGAATTTGGTGTTCTGTGGTGGATCGTCTGCCTACGCTCGTTTTAGTATATATACGCAACAGCTGCCTGTGCACAAATACATCTCTGTTCTGATGCTGCTTCTTTTCGGAACTAGAGCATTTTTTATCCTCTGCGTGCTTAAAAAAAGCTGCCCTAGGTTACTGACCACCTCTCTGCTCTAGCAGTGGCTGTGCTGGTAACATCCCTCCTTGCTGTATCTGATCAGAAACTTTAACCCTTTAGAGTTACTGAACAGAGAGACCTCAGTAGCCTTGTGGCCTACTGTCAGGGCTGCAGAGTGGCACTGTTATCTTTGTATGTAAATACAAACAACAGCGTGAACGTAGAAGAAACACCATCATAGCAGCTTCTTATTATGACAAATTTCTGCTAGCTGACCTTTAGGGCATGTCCCCACGATATTTGCTCTGTTTTGGTGGTCATGCACACGACTGCGGGGAGAGGGAGGGTCGGCTTTTTTTTCTGCTGTTCACGGATTGACGTGTTCATATTCCGCTTGAAAACCGGGTGGAAGAATAAACATGTTCAATGTTTTTGGGACCGCCGGCAGTCTAAAAAACTGTATTGCGGAA
Source organism: Phyllomedusa bahiana (assembly GCA_025379985.1). NCBI lineage: Eukaryota > Metazoa > Chordata > Amphibia > Anura > Hylidae > Phyllomedusa > Phyllomedusa bahiana. Next base: position 31,676 of record JAODAL010006098.1, read on the forward strand.
AATCCGTGCAGTGGGGACTACTGCACGGATTTTCCATTGAGGTCCATTCTAAAGTTTGACGGTTTTCAAAACAGAAAACCGGCTGATAAACTGGACCGTGGGGACATGGCCTTATAACATGCATGGGCAGTATTTTTTTTTTTTTCAAAACCCCTTTATCAACAATATTTTTCTAACAGGTATAGCTAGGAACAGGAGCTAGAGGTGCACAATTGTATGTGGGCTGGTTGGCTTTGTGTGTCAAAGACTGGTGAAGACCGAATCATTGTATTTTTTATATTGTCTAATTCTAATCATTTAGCATACAATAAAAGTAAGTACATAGACGCTGGGGAAAACTTCAGAAGTGTTCTGATAAGTGTCTTTCTTGAGTGCTTTCTCTGTCTCAATGCTATTAGTAAAAAGACTTCAGATTGTAGACTTTACAGAACGTGTTAAAGGCAATTTCAGACAGGTACACGTAATTGTCTGAAATCATTGTTTATCTACAAGATCATATGAAAATTCACTACTGACCCCAAACTGAAGTTAGAAACTCAATCACCTATTTGATTTATAGCTATTTTTTTTTTTTTTTTTTTATAAAAGCAGCATCTGAGCACGGAAAATGACATCAAAATTGCTGGGTTACAGAATATGTCTAAAGTGTTTGTTGCTTTTATGTGGAAAAAATGTTTTAAAGCAATCAAAAACTTTTTATGTTTCCACCGAACTTAAATGCTGTCTCTACACAAGTTGAAATTGGTCAGGTAAAAATTCCCTAATATGATAACATTACTCTCAGTATTTTGCCCACCAAAGGAATTTCTTCTTCCAGGACTCACTGTCAATCTATGCCAAACATGTGCAGGTCCACATTTAACTGCATTGTAAACTTTACAGTTCATAGTAGCAAATGATTGTCTCTAAAAATCCCTGAATGGGGTCGTTTTCTGCTAAACATTTTGGGTGAAAAGTATGTACCTGGCTGCGGCAGTATTCTGATGCCTTTTAAGCCCAAAGGCTGGCACAGCCCTATGCGCTTGATGTATGAGCAGGTGCACTTCATAATAAGGCCGTGTTCACACGGCTTATTCACTCCAGATTTGTGCGCCGTTTTGAGCGCACAAATCCGCCGTGAATAAGGGGCGGGACGGGGGCGGAGCGCGGCGGGGGCGCCACTCCCGGGCCCATAGACAATGCATTGTTTACGGCGTGTCCGCGCCGTAAATAATGTGCATGTCACTTTCTCCCCCCGCGGCGGATTTGCCGAGCGGGAATGAGCGACGGATTCCACTGTTCTCAATGAGAGCAGTGGATTACCGTAATTGCTGCCGCGGATTGGCGCCGTACTGAAGCGCAAATCCGGCGCGCAGTACGGCGCCAATACGCGGCAGAATAAGCCGTGTGAACGAGGCCTTAGACACATTATAAAGCACCCACAGCATTTTATAATGCGTCTGAGATGGGGGGTGCGCATTGGGGTGTACAAAAAAAGGTGGTTTCCCCGGCCTGGGCCAATTTGGAGCCCACGATTTTGCCGCGGGTGTCCTGATCACAGTGAGGATCGGCACCATTTCTCATTGATTTAGATGAGATAGCAATCTTTACCGCGGCGTCTAAAGGGTTAAACAGCGCCCCCCCTGAGCTGTAACCACCGGGTGTTAGCTGCAATTAGCCGCTAACACCCGCCGGCTTTACACCATCAGGATACACTCACCGGCCACATTATTAGGTACACCTGTCCAACTGCTCGTTAACACTTAATTTCTAATCAGCCAATCACATGGCGGCAACTCAGTGCATTTAGGCATGTAGACATGGTCAAGACAATCTCCTCAGTTCAAACCGAGCATCAGTATGGGGAAGAAAGGTGATTTGAGTGCCTTTGAACGTGGCATGGTTGTTGGTGCCAGAAGGGCTGGTCTGAGTATTTCAGAAACTGCTGATCTCCTGGGATTTTCACGCACAACCATCTCTAGGGTTTACAGAGAATGGTCCGAAAAAGAAAAAACATCCAGTGAGCGGCAGTCCTGTGGGCGGAAATGCCTTGTTGATGCCAGAGGTCAAAGGAGAATGGGCAGACTGGTTCGAGCTGATAGAAAGGCAACAGTGACTCAAATTGCCACCCGTTACAACCAAGGTAGGCAGAAGAGCATCTCTGAACGCACAGTACGGCGACTTTGAGGCAGATGGGCTACAGCAGCAGAAGACCACACCGGGTGCCACTCCTTTCAGCTAAGAACAGGAAACTGAGGCTCCAATTTGCCCAAGCTCATCGAAATTGGACAGTAGAAGATTGGAAAACGTTGCCTGGTCTGCTGAGTCTCGATTTCTGCTGCGACATTCGGATGGTAGGGTCAGAATTTGGCGTCAACAACATGAAAGCATGGATCCATCCTGCCTTGTATCAACGGTTCAGGCTGGTGGTGGTGGTGTCATGGTGTGGGGAATATTTTCTTGGCACTCTTTGGGCCCCTTGGTACAATTTGAGCATCGTGCAACACCTTGTGGAAATCTATGTCACGAAGAATTGAGGCAGTTCGAAGGCAAAAGGGGGTCCAACCCGTTACTAGCATGGTGTACCTAATAAAGTGGCCGGTGAGTGTATATCCATACGTCCTATGTCGGTAAGGGGTTAAACTTAGCACCTTATATATGAAAGGCACAAACACTAAGGGCCACATGTATGAAAACTGTCTAGGTCTAAAACTCTCTTTGTTGCCCATAGCAACCAATCGGAGCCCATAGCAACCAATCGGAGCCCATAGCAACCAATCAGAGCGGCCCTCTCATTTTTTCCAGCGCTCTATATGAAATGAAAGGGGCGTTCTTACTGGTTGCTATGGGCAACAAAGAGTTTTAGACCTAGGCAGTTTTCATACATGTGGCCCTAAGTGATCAAAAGGCTGCAGTACCAGCTAAGGAAATAGGAGATTTTCTTCGTCCAAAACCTGAATAATATTCTTTTTAACAGGCACAGATACCATGATTAAAAACACTTACATTTAATCACATAATGAAAAAAACATCTGGCCATTAAAAGGTCTTAAAGTTATTTAAATGCAATCTTAGATTAATAACATACAACAGATTTAAAATGAAGCCAAAATAGAAGAACCATTGGAGAAAAAACTAAGTACACTCAATGGTTTGTGTAATGGGGGAACACCTTAAGCAGCAATCACTTCAAGTCATCATTCTCTGTATGACTTTATCAGTCCCTCACACTGTTCTGGAGGAATTTGGGCACACTCTACTTTACAACGTTGATTTAATTCATTAAGTTTTGTGGGCAGTCATAGATTGCCCCACAGGGAAACAGGGCAGAACCCCTGCAGGGCCCCTGAGCATGGCAAACCTGGAGTCTCTTTGAAACTCCATATACATCCTTGAAAGAGCCAGAAAGACAGAGAGAAAGAGGCAGAAAGCAAGAGTATAAAGGCATGTTCACACGGCTTAAACTGGGCCGTATTTCGGTCCGTAATTACGCGCCGAAGTGCGCCAATGACGGGCCGAAAACAGCCCATTCATTACGGTAATTCACAGTTCTCATAGAGAACTATGGACTACGTCTCCTCTCTCCCCCCGGCTTCGCCGGGCGGGTAGATAATTGACATGTGACTTACTTGGGGTGTATACGCGCCGCTGGCAATTAAAGTCAATGGGCCGGCGATGTGCCGGCCCCCCGCTCACTCCCCCGCTCCCGCCCCCCCCACACGGCGTAATTGCGGGGCGTAATTACGTCCCGCAATTAAGCCGTGTGAACATAGCCTAAGAAGCATGTAAAGTAGCTGTAGGGTGGACCCCAAATGAAATTCCGCTGGTGGGCCCTAGGCACCCAGTTCGACACTGTATGTGGGTGTTCATTTATAAAGAGCTTTCTCATAGGGGTGTTGGATAGATTACTTCATATTTAAGTCTAGAATACTTTAGTTTACAGGAAAGTTCATGGTTGACTCAATGACTGCAAAGTCCACAGTTCTTGTGGCTGCAACACAAGCCCAAATCCTCCTCCTCCCTCATTGTGCTTGACAATAGGTTTGAGGTGTTTTTGCTTATTAGCTGAGTTTGGATTTTGTCAGCTGTGGTGCTGTTCATTTTGGCCAAATATCGAAATTTTTGTCTTGTCTGTTTATAGGAAGTTGTTCTGAGGACAGTAGGAGTCTGAGATTTAGCTCTAGTTTTTTTTTTCACTTTCTCTGAGCATCTCATGGTCATGACAATGGAGTGAATTCTCTGAGACTTCCTTTCTTGGCTAGATTGTCAAATGTATTAGATGCTTTAATTTCTCAGAATGATGGACTTTAAATTGTTTGAAAAATTATCTTATAACCCTTCTCCTATTGATGGGCAGCAACAATTGCTTCTCTGAGATCATTATTGATGTCATTCTCTTAACATTGTGTCAAACACACATCTGAATGCTTCAGACACGCAAACTGCCAAACTAAACTTGCTGATCAATTAATGAAGGGCATTTCATTAGCAGCACCTGGCTTCTACTTACCGTACTCTTTTAATTCCTATGGAAGCAGTAAGGGCGTAATTCATTTTTAATACACTCCTCCTGCATTTTAGCCTAGTTTTTGTCAAATAAAGAATGATACATTTTGTTGTGTGTTGTTGTTCATCAGAGATGGTATTTAACTATTTGAAGGACAAGATGTCCTTAAAACCTACCTCTTCAGGATTGCCTATAACCAACATTAACCGTGTTGCACTGCTCCATCCAATAAACAAGTCTGCCCCTCACCTCCTGTCTCTTCCCTCCTTCCCTTTAGATTGTAGGCCCTCATGGGCAGGGCCCTCTCTCCCTCTGTACCAGTTATTAGTCTCCTATTGTCACTTTGTAATTGTTTGACCAATGTTATTTATGTACCTGCCTCAAATGTACAGCGCCCTGGAACCCAGGGCGCTCTAAAATAAATAATAATAAAAAAAATGTCCTGATGCATAAAACCTTGCAATTCAAAGAGGATTTACTTTCTTTTTTTGCATCATTTAATAAGGTATATTCCAGTATATTTAGCTTTTTTAAAAAAAAACAAAACCTTCAAACTAAAAGACAAAGTTCTCTGGTAAAGTTACAAAAACAAAAATTAATGATGAAAAAAGTTACAACAAATTCATTTTATTTAAGACATTTTTTGGTATCCCCCTATCAGTAAGAAGCCATACTAAAACAGTGATGTGTGGTGTTAAGTAGATGACATAAATAAAAACAAAATGATACAGAAGGACAGAGGGTCCTATGCGTGAGGGATTACAATCTCTGGGCCACATGTATGAACCTTTTTAGGTCTAAAACTCACTTTTTTGCCCATAGTAACCTATGTGCAAAAGAGGTAGTTTTAGACCTACACAGGTTCATACATGTGGCCCAAAATGTGAGGAAAGATATTATTGTAAGGTGATGGGGTTTCTAGTTACTTTTGAAGGTTTCAAAGGTAGTAGAGGATCTGATATGTTGGACTTGCAAGCTTCAGTGTACAGGCGTGCATGTGGAAAATCTTGTGTGCGGAGCAGACAAGAATAGAGAAGGACATCCTGTGAGGATCAAAGGTTGTATAAGGTATAGGGAGAATAAGACAGAGATGTATTAAAGAACAGGTTGTGGAGAACCTTGTATGTTATGCTTACTATTTTGAATTGAATTTGCTAAGCAATGGGTAGCCAGTGATGGAACTAGTAGAAGGAGAGCAACAGATGAGGGGAAAAAAGAGAGGTGGGTTCACCAGCAGCAGAGTTAAAGGGGTTGTCTCACCATGCTGTTTCACAGAGCCACAGTCAGCTTCAAGCTCACATTTCCTGGTTAGGTTGTGGGTGGGTCTATAGCAATAGCTGGCATGTCAGCTCTGATATTCTTAGCTATTCCTTTTACAGTTAGATGAATGGAGGAGGTTTGTAAATAGTAGTGCACAAGAATACAGAGCACTAAATAATTAAAGCTAGTCAGAAACATAGATAAACAAGCTCTTTTGCTGTAGATAAGGCTGGAGATAGGAAAGACAGGGAGTGACGTCACCATAGTCAGAAAGCTGCAGCTGCAGCAATGAGAGCAGAGAGAGGGTGGCATGTATTTCATATAAGGAGGCCATGTTCACACGGCTTATTTGGCCGCGGATTGGAGCCGTACTGCGCGCCGGATTTGCGCTTCAGTACGGCTCCAATCCATCCCTGTTATTACGGTAATCCACAGTAATCCCGCCGCGGAGGGAGAAAGTGACATGCACATTATTTACGGCGCATACGCGCCGTAAATAATGCATGGTCTATGGGGCCGGCGAGCAGCTCCCCCGCTGCGTCCCCGCCCCTTATTCAAGCCGTATTTCGGGCGGGATCCGTCCCGCAAGTACGGCTTGAATAAGCCGTGTGAACCGGGCCGGATAGTATTATGTATTTTCACAAGGATTTTTTCATGTGAATTCCATTGGCATCATTTTGAAAACCTTGTGGAAGCTTCATCCCATTATTTTCAATTGTTATTGAAACATAAAGTAGGAAACAAGGAGCATGCACTTAGACTGAGGAAAGAAAATAGCCCAAAGACAGAAAAGGGGCCTGGGGTAAGTAGTTTTCAAACAGGAAATACTACTGCTTGTCTGTAGAGAAGGGATTCTACATACTGCAAGGGAAAATAACAAATTAGCACAAAAATGGATGGATGGCTAAATAGAGCGATAGACAGCAAAATTGTCTAAAATGACTTTTGAAGAGCATTGTGATTTTATTTTTTCACTGGAGGTACACTTATTGTAAAGTGGTAAGTAACAATGCAAGGCTGTGCCCAAAAACATTAAGGGTGAGATGTCCAAAAATTGGCGGTGCTACGTAAATTTTTAGGCGCATTAAATAAGTGTAAAGTGCACCAGAAAGTCCGACCCTATCAAAAATCTGGCATCAGGTATAGAAAACTTAATGTGCCTAAAAATTATGCGCTGTGCGCCTCCATAACGAAATGCGCGTATTGATGCGCATAGCACATCATTACAAGTGTATATGTGTTAGGCACATTTCACAAGTATGTGTTAGGTGCATTATAAGTATGTGCTAGGCGCATTTCATATACTTGTAATAAGCTATGCGCCTCCGTGCACGATGTGTCTCAATAGACGCATTACATACTCTACCAATGAAATGTTTTGTGCCGCGATTAGCGCAAATCGCAGCACATAGCATATCATTTGATGTTTATGTATTGCTCCTATCGAGGCACATCGTGCACGAAGGCGCATAGGTTATCCTTACAAGTATATGCAATGCGCCCTAACACATAATTTTAAAATGTGAAATTCGCCTAACACACATACACTTGTAATGATGTGCTATGCACCTCAATAGGCACATTTAGTTAGGGAGGCGCACAGCGCATCACTTTTAGGCGCATTACAATGTGTCAGTCCCGGCATATAATGCGCCGATGTCACGGTTCACGCTGCGGTCCCTGCTATGGATCGTCAGCGTGCCCGCCTCTCCTGTCTCCCGGCTGCTGCTGCGGCATCCGCTGGTGTCCCTGGCTCTTTGCACGCACCTGTCCCGGCTACTCCTGTAGCCAGTCCTGCGGCAGGTCTGAATCACCATCTTTGCTTCCTCCAGCTCCCTGGCGTCCTGTGCGCACACGTGCTCCCGCTAGGGGCGCACGCACGGCACTGCACTCTGTTTAAAGAGACAGTGTTCCTTTGTCCAGCCCAGTGACCTCTGACCCTTGGTTACTTAAGGAACTTCCTACTTCTGCCCTGGGTCAGTTCGTTGTTGTGTGCATCCTGCATAGAGCTTGACCCATTGGCTGCTGTTTGCTGCTGACTGTACGTTTGTTACCTGCTGTACATCTGCCGCTGCACCAGTCTGCCATGTATCTGCTGTTACCTGTTGCCATACCCAGTCTGCTACCAACCTGGACTGTGCATACGTTCACCAGCTACACCTGGAATGTGCATACGTTTAACGGCTACACCTGTGGTGCCCTGTCTCCATTCCAGCACCGGCTATCCTGACCAGCACTTCGGCTATCCACGTGTGTGTTAACATCTGCGCCCGCGATGGGCCTAGAGGATCCGCCATACCCAGACGTTATCCAGCCCTCTCGGTTGGAAATCGTTACAGCCTAGTTTTGGTGTACGACAGTTCATTTATATCCAAAATACTGCGTCAAAAGCGGTTTTAGCGCAATATAGACCAAAAAACTGGCGTTGGCGTGTTGGGAAATGTCACCCTAAATATCTCAGAAATGTTCCTGTTTTTGTTATATGGAAAACATTTAATTAAATGTCTGTAATGTATTTATTTTAGCAAAACACTGAACTTTGCTGTTTATAGCTCCTTATGCCCTAAGCAATTTTACTGTTTCTGAAGATGAAGCAGCAAAGTACTTCTGAGTAATAATAACATTTGGAATTAATTGGAACTTACTCTTTCTATTTTATTAACCTTAGAAATGTTTCATCTTTCAGATTAGTGTTAATTTACATGACATTATTTGTATGGCACAGACTCTAGCGGTTGCTAAAGAACTGAACAGTTCCTGATAATCAAGAGAACATAAGGTTTTTATAAAAGTGCAATTACTCTTCTTTGACAGTATGAAAACCTATTACAGCAAGAGACGTCTTACTGTATTTTAAAGACAAAGGCAGTGCTCACTTTTCATGCCTGGTAATAAATTTATTGCTATGTATTTTTGGATATAATAATATTACTAAGAGTGATCACTGAGTGTGGATAACACTGAAAAAAATAAAAGGGTAATTTTCTCTGCCATCGTCCTTCTCTTCAATACCACAAGCAATTATAGTTGTATTTCTCAAGATGTTCCTGCAAAAGTAAATTATTCTTTACTTAACCTGGAGGTATCAGTTACCAAAATCAAACCACCAAGGCTTTTATGAGGCTTTTAGTGAAGGATTGTTTTCTAATCTTCACTTTGTAAATGATGAACAAAAGACTAAGTACAAATGTAGTATTGTTGTTTTTATTGAGATTTTTGAAGACTGAGATAGAGGCTTTGAAGACTAAGGGAGACATGTATGAATGGGGCTGCGAAAGTTATCTAGCCTCAAAAAGCTGTAGTAGACCTGTTCTATAGATGTATGAACAGTCGCACTCCAAACTTTGGAGCGATAAGCGCCTGTGCAACACTTTTTAATGCGCCAAAGTTTTGGGGTGTTCTGGGGGCCTTTCATCACATTCATAGAATTAGACACCTTTATCAATATTTGACGCCAAACCTCGGCGCAGAACAGTTAGAACAGCCAGACCAGGGTAAAGGTGGCGCCTGAGCCAGACTTGTGGTATTGGCTCTACACTGCCCTGTATGTATGACCTGCAGAAGAACAGCCAGACCAGGGTAAAGGTGGTGCCTGAGCCAGACTTGTGGTATTGGCTCTACACTGCCTGTATGTATGACCTGCAGAAGAACAGCCAGACCAGGGTAAAGGTGGTGCCTGAGCCAGACTTGTGGTATTGGCTCTACACTGCCCTGTATGTATGACCTGCAGAAGAACAGCCAGACCAGGGTAAAGGTGGTGCCTGAGCCAGACTTGTGGTATTGGCTCTACATTGCCCTGTATGTATGACCTGCAGAAGAACAGCCAGACCAGGGTAAAGGTGGTGCCTGAGCCCTTGTCGTATTAGCACTACACTGCCCTGTATGTATGACCTGCAGAAGAACAGCCAGACCAGGGTAAAGGTGGTACCTGAGCCAGACTTGTCGTATTGGCACTACAATGCACCTGTATGTATGACCTGAGGAAGAACAGGGTCATACATTATGGTGTATTCTACACTGCCTTAAAGCGATTTAGAACTGGCCTGTCAGCGCCAACGTTCATACATGTCACCCTAAATTACTATATATTACTTCAGATAATGTTTCTGACTTCTTGTGGTATTTTAGAGTCTGCATACAAATGCTGATAGGAATCCTAAATAGTATTAGAAGTTCGGTCTTTATTTAATTTGCAACTGAAATAAGTCTTTGCTGGGAATGCCCATTAAAGCCACAGTTGTTTGCTATACATAAACTTGCACACATACAAATACATATGTAGATAAACATATGATAAATCTACATTCAGATCCTGGTTACAAACTAATGTTCTTCATCCAAGTTCTGAACATGGTAAAAAATAGAAATTTGACCTTTTTTCAGCCATGCACCTCGGCTTTGACATTGGAGCCTTTCTTAAGCAATATGGCCACAGGCTTCTAATAGTGTCCATTTCATACAACTATCAGTTTGATATATAATCTGGTGCTTCAAAGCTCTGGGTGATCAGCATTTAATACTGCTAGAATATTTTAGAACAGCCTTGCAGAGTTTGTTACTGCTTCCGATCGTGCAGCTGCTGGAGATGAGAGCTGGATGTCAGTGGTGGCCTGGCTCTTCAATTAGTAGGCAGTGATGGATTTTTACCATCCCTACCTTCACAATAACTGTATACATGGTGCTTAATGACTGCTGTAACTACCGATCAAGCGTTCTGCTTCTTTCCCCAGTGGTCACATGATTTCCGGGCCAGGTAACTGCAGATGCTGCTGGGTCTTATGAGATCAAGGTCAGTAATGGAGTCAGTACTAACAACTAGATTTTCCCTGTAGCTGAGGCTCATATATTCGCCCCAGTTACAAGGGAATCAGCAAAAAAAAAAATGTAATATAAATAAATAAAAATAAACAAGAAAAAATAAAAATAATAAAAACTGACTGCCCACACCACAACTATTAGCCCCACCCCTTCAAACTTAAAAATATATATCACCTACAGTAGGAAAAAAAGTATTTAGTCAGCCACCAATTGTGCAAGTTCTTCTACTTAAAAAGATGAGAGAGGCCTGTAATTGACATCATAGGTCGACCTCAACTATGAGAGACAACATGAGAAAACAAATCCAGAAAATCACATTGTCTGATCTGGAAAGAATTTATTTGCAAATTATGGTGGAAAATAAGTATTTGGTCAATAACAAAAGTTCATCTCAATACTTTATTTTATATTCTTTGTTGGCAATGACAGAGGTCAAACGTTTTCTGTAAGCAATCAGTTCTTTCAGTCCTAAATGGAAAAATGTGAAGATTTCTTTTATTTTCTGCACATGCTCAAAGCAATATTCATATAAGGATCACAAGGAAAACGCTTTATAAATTGTATCATAGGAATATATATAATGTATATAAAAAAATGAAAAGTGACACAATTACAAAACTTTAGTGCTACTCTTGCTATGAAAAAATACAAAAACAGACTTGTTATACTGTTATTATGATAAATGTATACATTTGACCACATGTGAGAAATTAAAATATTAAATCAAACATACTGCACATACATAAAACATGTTGTTCAATAACTGTGTTCACACGTTGATGCCTTTAAAGTTACAAGGAATAACCACACAAACTGCTAATAAGAATATCACAAACATGATATCCTGTTTGCCACATGGAACCTGTGTCTGCACATCTTTGGCTGACCTCTAGCCCATGCATCTCTGCTCCATAGCATGATCATTTCTTCCGCTGAGACGCTGAGTATATCAAAGCCAGCTTTTTAAGCCCTTAATGACCCTGGATGTATGAGTACGTCCCAGGGTCACTAAGGGGCTTTGCAGCGGGATCACGCTGCAATCCCGCTACACAGCCGCCGTGGGTTTGAGGCTATTTGCCGCTAACAATCGGTGGTTACAGCCCAGTGTGGGGGGGGGGGAGGTTGCGCGGATGGCCACAGCGTCTAAATCATTGAGGAATGGTGCCGTGCACCGTTCCTCACTGCAATCGGTGCACCTGCAGTGAAATCTCTGTGTCCCGATTGCTGAACATGGCAACTGGAGGCCTTGTGAAGGCTTCCATCACTGCCATCTTTTCCATTTCCACACTTCCGGCCCAAGGCAAGAAGTGGGGAAACCACCATCTTTGTACACCCGAATGCATTGTCTATACAATGCATTAGGCTGTATAAACTAGTGGTGAAGCGCCATAGCGGGACTCCAAAGTTAAAGTAAAAAAAATGTAAAAAATATTAAAAGTTCAATTCACAACCTTTTTGCCAATTTATAAATAATTAAAAAAAATAAATAAAAGTTACAAATATTTGAAAATCCCGCATCCCCGGGAAAAATTCGATCTATTAAAATATGAAAAAAAATTTTTCCCGTATGCGAACACCTAAAAAAAAACATTCCCAAAAAGCTAAAAAGTCGTTTTTTTTGTTTTATTTTACATCCCCTTTGAAACTGGGAAACAAAATTTTAAACAAAAAGGGTTTAAGTATTCCCCAAAATGGTACCCAAAAAAATTTTACACGTCACCCGGGAAAAAAGCCCCCCTTTCTCACCTCCATAGGTTTAGTGGGAAAAAAGTTATTTGGGGCCCCGAAAAAAGGCAACCGGGGGCGCAAATTGGGAAAAATATAAAATTTTGGGAATTTTTTTTTTCAGTACCAAAAAAATAATGGAAACCTGACAGTTTGGGGATTTCCAAAAAACGATCAAACCTCCCCAAGGGGCTGGGGGGGAAGAGGGAAAAAATCTTCTAAATAACCTTCCCGAAGAGAAGCTAAAAACAGAAAAAAGAAATTTTTTGGTCAAAAATCATTTGGGTGAGTATGTAAAGAAATGTTTTCCTTGGGGAAAAGTTGAGTTTTATACTTTTGTTTTAAAAGGGGTTTAATGAACTTTATAAATGTGCCCCATTATTTAAACAAAAATGCCCTGGGGGTCAAAAAAGTTTTCCCCAGCCCCTTTCCCCTTTTGAAATTGGGACGAATAACAAAATAACTTCCACTTTTTGCATGGGAGCAAAATAAATGTTTTCTTTTTCATGTAAATTTACCCTAGACATTCCCATGGGGGTTTGGGCCAAACACAATGTTTGGGCCCCTTTTCAAAACAAACCATTCTTTTTGGGGCAAAAGCTTTAAAAAATTTTGTAAAATGGTGGGGGTGCCAATTTTTTCTGTCTTAACCAATGATAGAAAACTGGCGCAGCAACTTTCATACATCTGGGCCTTTATTTACTATTTCCCCACAAATGGGAAGGCTAATCCAATAGAACAAGAAAAAACCGTTTTAGAAAAAAAGGGAAAATGGGTAATTTTAAATTAAATTTTTCTTTCAAAAGCCCCTAAATACACACAGCTATGCATAAAGTATTGTTTGCAACTATGTGCACTAAGGGCAACATGAATGTATGGGGCTGTGCCAGAAGCCTGGCATCTTTTTCACCCGAAAAATTTCCCCCAAGCCCCTTTTCGCTTTTATTTTTAATCCGGGCAAATCCAGACCCCGGGGGTAAAAACAGTTTTTCCCCCCGGCACATTTTGTAAAAGCCCTTAGATCGTGGGCTTTCTGGGAAAGGGGTGTCCCCACCCCAACCGTAACGAAGGGTACACAATTTAAACGAAAAAAAAAACAGTATACCACTTTAAAAATGGGGTTTAAATTTAACCAAATTTTTGCCTTTAAATAGCTTTGAAACCCTAAATATAAAGGGCCCCATTTTAAAAACTTCAAAGATTCAGGCGCCTTCTATGGTACAAAATTTTGCCAAAAAAAATGGGGCCTGGGCCAAAATACGTACATTTCGCCCTAAATATGTAATAGAATAGAATATTTTCCTTCAGTCATTTACAAGGTTTTCCAAAAAAGCCTTTTTTCAAAGCCCCAAAAATAGAAATCTTTTCACCTTTGGGGAAAGAAAAAGTTTTATCCGTATTAGATGATGTGTGAATCATTAAATATTTGCCGTTTGTGGTGACTAGAGATGGGCGAATTTCTCAAAAATTCATTTTTGGGCACCTTTTTGCCGAATTTCCCCACAAAAATTTGTTTTTCCCTTTCCCCAAATTTTCTTCGGGACGAAAACGGGGTTAAAAAACAGCAATTTCCAGGCCGGGACCCGACCTGGGAGGTGGCTTGTTTGAAAAATTTTTGCCATGCTTAAAATATGCAGAGGGAGCTTGGTTTGGTCTTCATACCAAAAAAATTTTTTGTTTTAGTTTTGACACGGGAAAAATGACTCCCGCCGCCTTAAAAATCGCTTCACTAAAAATTTTTCCCGGGGGACTTTAAAGGGCCCAAAAATGCCCCAAAAAACTCAAAAACGGGAATTTAGCCTATAAAATCTTTCCACCCAAAACTGGAAAAAAAAAAAAGCTGAGAGCTCAGGTGGCAACTTAAATGACAGATTTTGGAGGGGACGACAGCAGCCACACAGCAAAGAGGCAGGGAGTGGGACAATGACATTTTGGAGGGCAAAAAATGGAAGGGAAGCCACAGAGTGGCAAAAAAGACGTAAAAGCAGAGGTCAAACGGCGGCAAAAAAAAAAAAATAAAAAAAAAAAAAATCGGGAGTTGGGAAAAAGGGGCATTCTTGGGGGGTGGCAAAAAAAGGAAAAGCCCCAGAATGGGCACAATCCACAGTGGTGAGGTCATTTACCCGCAGCAGCAAAAAGATCCCCAACCCGGCACAATGACATTCTTGGAGGAAAAAAACAGAAAAAAAGGGCCCCCAGGGAAAAATCACACAGTGTGGAGGTCACAGGGGGCAGCAATAAAAAGGGGCCCGGGAAGGGACAAATGACATTTTGGAAGGGGGCCAAAAAAAGTATTAGGCCCCCGAGTGGCACAATCACACAGGGGGAGGGGGGGTCACGGGGGGGCACACATGGAAAATCAGGCAGTTTCACAATGAAAATTTTGGAGGCGAAAAAAAACATATTTAGGCCGCCCGAGTGGCACAATCACACAGGGTAGAGGGCACGGGGGCAAAACAGTATAGATCCCGGGGCAGGCAAAAATTAAATTCGGAGGCGCCCAAAAAAGTATTTAGGCCCCCCAAAATGGCACAAAACACAAACGTGGGGAGGTCACGGCGGGAGCAGTAAAGAGATTTAGGGGAGGGCACAAATGATTTCCCGGGGGGCGCCCAAAAAAGTATTTTGGCCCCAGATTTGGGACAACACACAGGTGGAAGGGTCACGGGGGCAGGAATTTTTGGAAGGGTCAGGGAGTGGCACAAAAAAGACATTCTGGGGGGTGGCAAGACAGTAATTAGGGGCCCCAGAGTGGCACAATGAAACCGGGGTGGGGGGTCACCAACCCGCAGCAGCATGAGGGGTCAGGGGATGGGCAAAAATTTAAATTCTGGGCGGCAAAAAATATAGGCAAGAGGTTGGGGAAAAATCAACACAAATTTGGGGGTCACGGCGGCAGCAGGGATGAACAGGCCCGGGGGCAAAAAATGACAATTTTTGGGAAAGGGGGAAAAAAAGTATTAGGGCCCCAAAAGTGCCCCCAACACACAGTGTGGAGGTCACGGCGGGAGCAGTATGAGGGACAGGCCCGTGGCCCCCAAAAGACATTCTGAGGCCCGGGAAAACAATATTAGGCCCCCCAGATTTGGGCCCCAATGGGTACAGTGTGGAGGTCACGACAGCAGCACATGAGATTTAGGGATGGGGACAATGACAAACTGGGCGGCAAAACAAAAAAGCCACAGAGTGGGCACAAAGATACAGGGGTGGGGGGTCCCACAGCAAGCACATGAATCAGGGAAAAGGGGACCCAAAAACATTTCTGAGGGGCGGCAAAACCCGAAATTTGGCCACAGAGGTTTTCACAATCACACAGTGTGGGGGTCACCCACAAAAAAGCCCCAATTTTGAGAACAGGGAGTGGGACAAGACATTTCCGTGAGGGGGCTAAGCATATTAAACCACAGAGGGGCCCCAATTAAAATACAGTGTGGAGGTTCCCCGACAAGGGACAGCATGAGAAACAGGCAGTGGCACAATGACATTCCTTTTTGGGCGGGCAAAAAATTAAAATTTGGCCACAAAATGGCAAAAAATCACAAAAGTGTGGCGGGGCACACAAGGGACAGCAAAGAGATCGGTAAGAGGGGACAAAGAAAATTCAGGAAAAAAGGGGGGGGCAAAAAAAGGAAATCCACAGAGTGGGGGACAATGACCGGGGAGCGGAGGGCACGGGGGGCAGCACATTAGGTCAGGGGATTGGGGACAAAGACACATGGGGGGAACATGGGGAAAAACCACACAGCGGGATGAGGTTTAGACAGTGGGACAATGACACAATGTGATTCACGGGGAAAGTGTTGGGAAAACCAATCCCCGGAAAAAGTGTGGGAGGGAGATGGAGAAACTGTCAGAAGATGTGTGGGGATCCCGTGGGGGGGGCCGGGAAAACAGAAAAAAGTGGCTGAGGCAGGGAAATTTTTAAACCCCGACTGACGCCCCAAGGCAAATTTGGGTGGGAAAACCCGGCCGATCCAAAACCCTTAATTTAACTTTGGGGCAAAGGTCAGTCGTTTTCCCCAATTTTTCCCCCTGGGCAAAAACGGGTTCTCCTTGGCGGGGAAAGAAAGGGCCCCCGCCCACTGAACACCCCTCTGATGCCACATACTGGCCCCGGGGAGGACACTTCTCCACTGCAAACCGGCAAGTTTTCGGCCACACAAACCAGTTTGGGCTGCCCCCTAATCCAAACGGGTCTTCTAACCCAGGGTTTGGGAAATTTGGGGTCCCCAAATTTGGCCACAAAAAGGTTTGGTTTTAGGGACTGGGTTTCCCGGTCCCTTTCTGCTCCCGCTGCGGCACTGCCCTCCCCACTAGGGGGGGTGAAGGGAAACTCTCATTTAGTTTTACTCCAGACTTAAGGGTTTACAAATGGGTGGGCGGGTACTTCGCCCTACCCCCCCCCCCTCCCCCCCCCCGCCCCCGCCGCGGGGAGTAGTACTTGAAACGCGAGGAAACCCCCCGGGGCAGAACCCCGTCAAGGAGGGGCGATGGGCCCCCCCCAAAGCAGCAAACCCCAAATTGGGTTACGGAGGAAAAACCCTATATAATTTGGGGGTTTTGTCTTCCCTCACAAAAGCTGGTAAAAAAAGGGTCCCATATTGGACCGTAAACAGGGGCCAATAGGTGGAGAGCCAAATCCCCCCTTTTGGGCCCCGGAAAGCTTACAAACTGGCTGTCACTACCAAACAAATAAGGGATGCGCGGGCCCCCTCTTCCCCAAAATGACCCCCGGGGGCTCCCCGCCTCCATTTCCAACCCGTTTTACTGCCACGGTGGGTTTGGGGGGGCCCCTTTTGCCCTTTTTCTTCCTCATCCCCCCACCACCTCCCCCGCGGGACCTGCTCCTCCTCTCTTGGCAAACCCCCGGGGAAAAAATCCACTCATTTCACCAACAAAAGCTTCTGCTCCAATGTCCTCCCCCCCTCCTCCATTTTTAGTCCCCCCCCACCGGATCATGGTTTGGGCCCCAGAAAGTAGTCCCCCACGCTCCATCCCCTGGGCCCAAACAGATTTTTCAGCATCTTTTTCCCGGCCCTTGGAAAAAAAAGTGGAAGATTTTTTCATTCCCTTTGTTCCCCGGCGCTGACAAATAACGCCCCCCCTCCATTTTGAATGGGGCCCCAACAAAAAAGGGAGGGGGTCCCCCGAAAGACTGCCACTGGCTGACATCAAAGGTTTCACCAGGGGGGTACTTCCGTCTGCCTTGGGTCATCAAAAAATCGTTAATTGGCCTTTCTCTGTTTATACAGTCGGTCCAACATGTGCAACTGGAAATTTTCCCCGGGGGGTGGAAAATCGCAAATCAGAAGGGGTTGGGGGAGGGGCCCCTTACTGCCGCGCAACTCGAAAGGGGGGTGTTTTTCCCGGGTTTGTAAAAGAATGGGAAAAAATCATGCCCCATTTTTCCTGGGCCCTTTTTTAAAACTTCTGAAGATCGGGGGAAGACCCTTTAGGAAAACCTTTACACCAAAATTGAAACACATGCGGGCCCCCGGGGGCATGGACCACCCTCCTCGGGGCAGCGCGGAAAAACCATTTTTCCTCCCAAATTTTCCTCACCCTGGGTTTCCCAATTTTCAGTTTCGCGGAAAAGCAAAACAAATTTTGATTTCATTTCTGGAAAGACGCGGAAACAGTTTTCCCCCCTGTTGGACTTCGTTCCCGAGGCAAGCCCGGTTAAACTGCGGGGACCCCCGCTGGTGCCCCCGGAAAACAATTGGTATGAAGGAGCATACTTGTGGAGGCGAAAATGCCTGGTTGGTGGTGGGAAAAAGGGGAGGCCAATTGGCCAGTTGGGAGAGGTTTGACAACGGGGGAGGAAAAGCCCGTCTCCTGTCCAATTGTTTGGTGGTGCCCCGGGCTGGAACACATTCACCCAGTGGGGGCCGTAAAAAGGGCATTAAAAGGCCCAACCCCAAATTTTTAAAACTCCAAAACGTCCCCCCGCTGCTGTGGCAAACCCTTGGGGAAAAAACCGAAAAACTTTAAAAGGGCTGACCCACCTTCTTTCTAAAATAAATTAAAGAAGTGCTGGTACTTGCCTTTTTTGGAAAAAAAATTACGGGGTTTGGGAACCCCTCCCTCCGGGTGGCAAAAAAGCCATTATTCTCTGAACGGGGGGCAGAATTTCCCCCATTTTTGGGAAAAGGGGGGGGGCTGCAGTACCCAAAAACTTGGGGCAGAACACGGTCCCCCGCTGCACCCCTTTTTTGGTTTGGGAAGCATACTGTTTTTTCCTCCTTTGCAATCGCCTCCCCTGAACGACTTGGGAAAAAGGGGCCCTGGAGAGCGAGGGGCAAAGGGGCATCTGGAAGGAGAAAGAAAGTCAAAGAGAAACACCCCTTCTGCAAAAGGGGGGGAGCCTTGACTTTCTGCAATGGCAATGCATCCACTGGCGCTTTTCTGCTGGCGGGATTTGGGTGCGGCGGCAGGAAAAAGGACCCCACATCTGAGGCCAGTTTCTTCCCCCGGGCTCCGGTGGGGGGGGACCCCTGCAATTGGGGTTACGCAGGGCCGTGGTGCCAAAAGTTAGCTCCCGGGCCCCGCCTTTACTTTTCTGCCCCCAGATTCTACATTTTACCCATATTTGGCCTCCCCCCGTGTCTTTAGCAAAGAACCGCCCCAAAAACCCCCAGGTATCTGATTTTAAAAGCCAAAGGCTCCGCACTGAAGTGACCCCCTTTCCGGGCAGAACCTGCCCCTTCGCTGAGCCCCTGTGCTGCTACCCTTCTTGGACCTGCGAAGCGGGTTTTTTACCCCCTGGCCCGCTTTTTTTCCCCCACCCACAAATGCTGCTAAACCCCGCTGACTCACGGCCACACGACCCCCTTGCTGGCTGGCGCTGCTGCCTGAAACCCCAAAACTGATTTCCCCTTCCCCGGGCAGATATGAACCCCTTGCCTCACCCGGCCCCCCCCAAAGGCGGTCGGCTACATCCCCATCTTTTTGGGGGTTTCCCTCGTCACCCCCGCTGTCCTCATCACCGGTCTTTGGGATTCCGAGGGTGACCCTCACAACAGGGCCTCCCCTGCCAAATCTCCACCCTCATACTTTGCCGCCTACTGCAAGAAACAGGGGTAAATTGGGCCCCCCAATTTTTTCACCCGGGCCCAAATAGCTGCCCTCCCCCAAATTGTTCTTCCCCCGCTTTTATTTGGGGGCGGGTGACCCCCAAACCCCCATAGTAAAACTCTGGCTGAGGAACCGAGGGGGCAGAGGCGGGTCTGAGGACTTTTTAGGGCCGCTGACCCCCCTCCCCGGGCCCCTGGGCCCCCTAAAAGATTGTGGGCTGAGGGTTCCCCCCCGACTTTTGCTGGGGTTTGGGCAAGGGTGTCAACTGGGGAAGGGAGACAATAGTCCAAAACCCAAACAAAAAACCCTTGGGTTGCTGAAAAAACACACCCCGGCTAAAAACAGGGCAGTTTGGTTTGGCCCCCCACCGATGACCCCGCTGGCGACGTTTCCCCCCTTTTTGGCCGCGAAACCCGGGCCTTTTTCCCAAAAATGTTTTGTGCCACTGCCAAATTTGCAGGTGCAGAACCTGCCACCTCCCTGTCTGACATACTGTTTTTCAAAATGTACAGAAAACTGTTTTTAGATTTAAAATCTGTATATGATAAAAATACACCCTGTTTTTGACTCCCAAATAAACCCCCGGGAACAAGCTTGGGTAACCCTTTATATAAATTGGGTCCCCCACAAATGGGCCCGGAAAAAAATTTTTCCCGTAAAGTTCCGTTTAAAAACAAAATGTGTGTTTTAAATAAATGTAAAACCCCAAACAGGCTTAATTTTAAACCTTTTCCTTTAAAAATGAATTAAAAAATGCCGGAAAAATGTTAAAAATTTTGGGGCCCTTAAAAAGACCGGGTTTTTTTTTGTCAGCACACCAGCAAAAAAACCCCCCTTTAAAATTTAAACCCCCGGAAGTTTAAAAGGGGGGCCAAAGAATTAGCCGAAAAAAACTAGTAATTTGTTTACGTTTTTAAAAATTGCTGTTTTCTTCGCCCAACACCCGAACCAAAAGAAAAATACAGTTGAATTTTAACCTTTGCTTTAATTTTGGCTACAGGGAAAAATTTAATATTTTTGGCGTTGAAAAAGAAAAGGGTTTTAAAATTTTTGTCACACACCACAAAACAACGCTTTAATTTAAACCCCCGGATGGGAAATTTGCGGGCCCCAAAAAAATTGGGGCCCCCACAAACAGTACCTTTTTAGCGTGTTACAAATTTCTTTTTTTTCTACGCCCAAAACAACGAGATTAACCCGTTTTTAATTAACCTTTTCTTGTTTAATTTGGCTACAGGGAAAAAATTTATATATTTTGGCGTTGAAAAAAACGGTTTTCCTTTGGGGTCACACAAAACCCCAAAAAAAACGCTTAAAATTTAAACCCCCGGGGGGTAAAAATTGCGCCAAAGAATTTAGCCGCACAAACTAAATGCTTTTTTAGCGTGTTTTCAAAAAGCGTGTTTTTTTTTCCCACCCACAAAACAAAAAAGAATACCCCTTTTTTAATTTAACCTTTGCTTTTTTAATTAGGGTACAAAGGAAAAATTTTATATATTTTTTGGTTGTTTGAAAAAGAAAAGGTTTCTTGGGGGCAGCACCCAAAACAAAACAACGGGTTAAAAAAATTTTAAAACCCCTTGGTTTAAAAATTGCGCAATAGAATTGAGCAGGAAAACCCCCAAAAATGAAGTGGTTAATTTGTAAAATTGTAAAAAAAAAACCCGTTTTTCTTTTAAAAAAAATACAACAGGATTACTGGGCTTTTTTGATCCCACTTTTGGATATTTTAATGGGGGGGGAAAAAAAATTTCCCCGCTGCCAAGGGGGGAAAGGGCCAAAAAACTGGGGAATTTCCAGATCCAAATTAACCCCAAAAAAAATTAAAAAAATAACAATTTAAAGAAAAGTCCTGGAAAAAGCGAGACACCCCCCCCAAAAAATCGCTGATATAAAAAATCAATTCTTTGTTTTAAAAACTATCCCGGCCCGCGGGAGGACCTTCCCCGAATTTTAGCACAGTTAAATTGGAGTTGGGGCTCCCCCCCTTTTGCGCCCCGGGGACTTATATAGTGCGGGGAATCACAAATCCCCCCCCGGGGGTCCTGATTGGCTTCAAACTCGCACATGTCATGCAGGCTAAAGCCCTTCTTCCTCCCTAGGCTTTTCCCCAGTACGCCAAGTGCTCCCAAACCATTTTAAACAATCAAAAGCCAACACTTCGTTCCAAAACCAAAAAGGTTTCCCCCCAAAATTCCCACTTCGTTCCGAACCGAAGTTTTTCCCAAATTTTTAAACGAAATTTCCCCTTCGTTAGAATCGATTCGCCCATCTCTAGTGGGGGACCCTTTTTTTGGTTGCGTTGGGCCTTCACAACCGGTGTTTTTTTTGGATCCGAAAATCGGATCCAAAAAAACCCGGGGCAGCAAACGTCCTAAACAGGGTCCAACACTATCCCAAAATTCAGCTTGCGTTTTTTAGATGCGTGTTTGGGCCCTTTTTCCCCCCTGCGGGCCTTTTTGACCAAGAAAATTGACATGGTTTAAAATTTTTGGGGCGGGATGCAAAAACGGATCCGATAAGACCCGAGTGAGGGCGCAAACAACATCACACTTTGAAAAAAGGGCCGGATGCGGGTTTTTTTAGTTAAGAGCAATGTAAAATCAAATTTTCTATTTTTTTAGATTCGTGTTTTGGGGGCCCCTCTAGTGTTTTGACAAAACGGATCCAAAAAAAAATAATCTTTAAAAACCCAAAGTTTACAAAAGGACCCCAAACCCAAAGGGGGGGGGGTGAAAAAATTTCCTTTCAAAAAATTTTTTTTTACTTATTTTTAAAAGTGGGTGCAAAAATTTACAGGGGTTTTTGCTCGCTTAAAAATAAACCCCTTAAATATTTTTTTCTCAAAACCCGTACCTGTTTCCCAAATTTGGGCATTGGGTTTTAAACCAAAAACCCATGAAAAAATCTTAGTTTTGGGGGCATTTTTAACTCTGATCCAAAACCTTTAAAAATTGTCTCATTAACAGCTTTTTCAGCCTGGGCAGTGTCCCCGTAATTTGAACGAGGGGGGGGCTAAACTTTTCTTCCTTTTTCTTTCTCCCTCTTTTCCCCCCCCCAAACAGCACACACAGCTACATAACTTCTATACAGGGGGGGAGGGGAGGGGGTTTGCTCTCAGAGTTCACCCTGTGTGTGTCTGCCTAGGTCTGTTGCAGGAGAGGGCTGATCTATGAGTGTAGAGAGGAAGGTGAAGTGGTGTGCTAATAACAGAGCAGAGAGGATGCATGTGTTCCTATATCCCCTGCTTAGCTTACAAGTCTCCACATCTCCAGCAACAACAAGGGAAGTGTTACTATACTCAGGATGTCTCACTAATACTGGAGAACATAAAGTATTCACATGCCCCCTGATCTCTATAGTATTAGTATAGTCACAGTTCCAAAATCACATCATGATTATAGTAACAGACAGGGTCACTGCTGTCACATCTATCTGTGTAGAGAGCAGGAGGAAGCAGGCACACACAGGGTTAATCCAGGAAGCAGGGACACAGACGCCAGAGTCCTCCTCCCCCTCCAGAAGCATTCTGTGCAGGAGGGGCTCTCTGCTCAGACCTGTCTTCAAAGGTGATGAGTCATTCAGACCTGACAGCCAGTAAGATAAGGATCAACAGGTCGGCTACTATAGAGATTTGAGGAGCTGATGTAGTAATACTAACAGGGCTAACTCAAAATCAGTAGGACATTTGTAATGAACATATATTGCAAAGCTGCTTGTTTTTTAAAGATCTTTAAATTAAAACCCAATCATTGTAGCGAGAAAAACCCCTTTAATTATAACTGTAAGGTGAACAAGGAAGCTAGAAAGTGCCATGAAGAGGTAA
Organism: Phyllomedusa bahiana; assembly: GCA_025379985.1. Classification (NCBI taxonomy): domain Eukaryota; kingdom Metazoa; phylum Chordata; class Amphibia; order Anura; family Hylidae; genus Phyllomedusa; species Phyllomedusa bahiana. The sequence goes on from JAODAL010006098.1 coordinate 54,865, forward strand.
GTTAACCCTTAAAACAAGTAAAAAATACCTAACCACAACTTTGGGTTAGGGTTTTGGTGGATTTATGCTATAAATCACTCTATGCTGATCTGAATAGCTCGGATTCAGGTCAAATTTGAATTTGACTCTAATCTGAAGCACAACAATATTCTTAAACATCTACACTCACCGGCCACTTTATTAGGTACACCATGCTAGTAACGGGTTGGACCCCCTTTTGCCTTCAGAACTGCCTCAATTCTTCGTGGCATAGATTCCACAAGGTATTGCAACGATGCTCAATATTATTCCCCACACCATGACACCACCACCACCAGCCTGAACCGTTGATACAAGGCAGGATGGATCCATGCTTTCACGTTGTTGACGCCAAATTCTGACCCTACCATCCGAATGTCGCAGCAGAAATCGAGACTCATCAGACCAGGCAACGTTTTTTCCAATCTTCTACTGTCCAATTTCGATGAGCTTGGGCAAATTGGAGCCTCAGTTTCCTGTTCTTAGCTGAAAGGAGTGGCACCCGGTGTGGTCTTCTGCTGCTGTAGCCCATCTGCCTCAAAGTTCGCCGTACTGTGCGTTCAGAGATGCTCTTCTGCCTACCTTGGTTGTAACGGGTGGCTATTTGAGTCACTGTTGCCTTTCTATCAGCTCGAACCAGTCTGCCCATTCTCCTTTGACCTCTGGCATCAACAAGGCATTTCCGCCCACAGGACTGCCGCTCACTGGAATGTTTTTTTCTTTTTTTTGGACCATTCTCTGTAAACCCTAGAGATGGTTGTGCGTGAAAATCCCAGGAGATCAGCAGTTTCTGAAATACTCAGACCAGCCCTTCTGGCACCAACAACCATGCCACGTTCAAAGCACTCAAATCACCTTTCTTCCCCATACTGATGCTCGGTTTGAACTGCAGGAGATTGTCTTGACCATGTCTACATGCCTAAATGCACTGAGTTGCCGCCATGTGATTGGCTGATTAGAAATTAAGTGTTAATGAGCAGATGGACAGGTGTACCTAATAAAGTCGCCGGTGAGTGTATATTGTCATTGAACATCCGCCTGCTGTTATAATTCCTGCTTCTTAGTTAAAAGTAACATGTCTGTATAGAAAGGGGCAGGTTGGATGGTGTATTGGGGATGATGGGTGGACTAGTACTGGATGGGATGAGTAATAGTGGTGATACATGTGGTACACTGGGAATTGAATAAATAACAGCAGTTATTATTAACAATTTTCCGGGCAACTTCAGAACTTTACTCATGGCTGCTTTCACTTGTGGACGTTACAAATATTCTAGGGCAAGGCATATCACACTACTATGCATGGCAGACACAACACCTACATAAGTGACTCTCCTGACAACCTCTTTTGTTCTGGACCCAGTCAGGCTGTGCAGGATGCTGGCAACTCGCGCTGACCCCTGTCCCAGTTCAGCCGTGCAAGAGTGCTGAGACTTGGCGACTCAGGACTCTATCTCTCAGTCCTTTCTAAGGGTCCCTTGCTCTGTTCAGCAGTCCCCCAAACTTTCCACCTTTTCACTGTTGTCATGCTCTCACTTGTCTCTCTCTGTCTCTGTGTAACAAATGACTCACTCCTTCTCCTGGTTCTCTTTGTTAACTGTTCTCTTACTCTTTCTTTCACCCCGGCCTGCCCTACCTGTCGTCGGCCGTTACACAGGGTTCCTTTTTTTGCTGCTTGTAACCAATGTGTAACTTGATGAACACTTAAAATAAAACTGGAACTGCTCAGAGCTGACAAGCTTTTCCATTTAACTGTGTGAATCCTCGCCCCACCTCCTCTCCTGCCTCCTAGACTGCAAGACTAGTAATCCTTTCCTGCCTCTGAAGTCACACCACTAACTCAATAGTACTGCTAAATATACATTCCTTTTTACTTACACATGTATCTGCACCTCTAAACATCAATATACCTTTACACTCTGAAAAAATTAAGAGTCTGCAGGTACTTCTGCAATAGTTGAAAGATTCCCACCAGAAAATGAAAGAAGCCCACTTTGGATGTTAATTTTTTTCAAAGTGTTTATTTTTGAAAATTTTTCAACTACATAACAAAAAAAATAAATAAATACATGAAACATTCACATTCAGATGTGATCAAGAACAGTCCAAAATGGAAATGCATTAATAACAGAACCCAGTAGTTAGGCAATGAGTTTCTGTATACATTGTGATGGACATCAGGATTCGGGAAGAAAAAGATTCAGAAGTATGGAAATGGGAAGGGTAAGTGAAAATATGAGAAAACAGGTTTTATTACATTGTCCTACCAACTCTGGTGCCGATCCTCTTGATCCAAACATTCAAACCCAAACATACCACTCAAAACCACTCATGCATAAGTAAAATAACGCCTTGCTGCTCGAACGCCCGGACCCCCAGCAGCCACTCCAGAATCTAGGTCAAATGTGCCACACATTGGTAAACCAAAGTTAATAAGTTGCTTCCAATGTCCAATGTTTGGCGGATTCCAGTTCAGAAGAATTGATTGCACAATTGACCTGGTCCTGTTCGGTGCTGTATCCACGCTCGATTTCTGCATGTGCTTTCGTCTCCCTTGGACGCCTAACGTGCACGGATGGGACCTTTCATATGGATGCGGTGAGCTGGCTACACACAACTCTTGACTGGATCTGTTACAAGGTACTGCCGTGCTCTGCCATCCCTTCCCTATATTTTGAATATTATTTTCCATTGTAGCATCCATTTTACAAGTGGTACATTTTTGAAACAAATATGTCTGAACTCTCTAGTAGACTGGAAAAGATTGCCAGAGTCTTTCACAGACCTGTGGACCCAGCCCCTAGGTCACTTGACCTCTCCTGCAAACTTAAGGATTTAGAGAAATTAAAAACCCAAGAATTACGGGTATGGTGGGACTCAATGACCCTACAAAATTATGTGGAACAGAATATCATTCCGCGGGGTCTACGCATAAAGAAGATTCCCACCACAATCTTTTCACAAGATTTTGTCTCCCAATGGAACCAAATATTGTCTACTTGCTCAATCAATCTGATGACACTAATTATTAAATCTGAGGAAACGAAGCTAACCCAGATCACATCAGATATTAGTACCTTGGAGAATGAGTTGCAGCCATTCAAGGATATGCAGGACTATGATACTGCTATTAAAGCAATGAATGACAAAATTAATGCACTAGAGAATTCCATCATGGAGACTAAAAAGGTGAAATATCAACGTGATCTATATGATTATCAGCAGGATCAGGTCTATGAATGGGGTCGTAGACGATCGGACTTCAATACACCTAAGTCAATACTAAGAAATAAAATGAAAAGGTGGACCCCGAAGAATAATCAAAGAAGGGTCAGTTTTGGATCGATTGGGTCCGATTCTTTGGATAGTCCAGCAGAATCCTCAGATGGAGACGCTGCCTCCACATCCACGAATGAAGCTACTCCTTCATATTACAAAAAACAGAAGCAACAAAGAAATTCAAAAAACGACAAAGAAGGGGTGGCAGGAAGCATTGGGGCAGATGCAAGAATGAAAACTCGCCAGATAGCTCTGGACCAGATGAAAAAGAAACCATAGACGTTCTCAACCTATCCTCTACTATTCTCACTCCACCTCAAGAACAGGTTCTGACTTTGGGTTTGAATTTTGGGGTAAAACAGAACTTTAGTCTCTTCTCCACATTGAAGGACATTAACAGGTTCATCCGTCTTCTTACGGTTAAAAGACATTTTTGGACGGATTCTTCAAGTGCTGTAGATGAAGAGGATAATATTATTCAACCTGTTAAAAATGAATACAAGAATCTGTTATTCCAGGAGCAAATGACCCTATTGTCACTGGAATCTTTATCGGAAAGCCAAGATACCCAGTCTAAAGGTCAGGAGAAGGTTCGGTCCTTTCGAACTCGGAATCGGGATTTCTACCCCATAAATTCACGGACTTCTGCAATGGACCGGTTTCAATTTCTGGTGGAAAGAGATTTGCGTTCACTAGATCACACTGTCCCACCCTGTCATAAATTTGCCAACCTATCAAACAAACAACGCACTGCGTTGGAACAGTTGATGAATAACAAACAGCTAGTTATCAAGATGGCTGACAAGGGTGGGACAGTTGTGATCATGAACAAAAACGATTATATCTCTGAGATGACTAGACTTTTGTCAAATGATCAGATTTATCTGAAACTATCCCATGACCCCACATCTATATGCAGGGAGAAATTGTCTCATATTCTAATGGAGGGTCTCTCATTGGGCATATTAAGTCAAAAGGATGTGGATTACCTGACAGTCGAATGTCCTGTGATGCCTATAATGTATGGACTCCCTAAGGTTCATAAGAGTCTTACTACCCCACCCATGCGCCCGATTGTATCGGGCATAGGGTCTTTGCTCGAACGACTGGGCCAATGGCTTGATACAATCTTACAGCCACTTGTCCTCAGGACACCAGGGCATCTCGGGGATACTAAGGATGTCCTAAGCAGTATGTCCCATCTGATTTGGAAGTCCAACATGTGTTGGATTTCCTTCGATGTAGAGGCTCTTTACACCTCCATCCCTCATTATGTGGCTATCCTGGGTCTTCAGTTTCATCTCAGAAGTTTCAGTGATTATTCAGACGACTTTATTTCCTATGTGCTAGGAGTTACACAGTTCCTTATGACACATAATTTTTTCAAATTTGACAATGCATTCTTTTTACAACTTAGAGGGGTATCCATGGGGGCTAAATTCTCCCCCTCCCTGGCCAATTTGGTCATGGCATGGTGGGAGGCCATGTATATTTATACAGAGGCAAATCCCTTCATGGACCACCTCATCTGGTATGGCAGGTACATCGATGACCTCCTGGTTATTTGGGGTGCCGATGTTTCTGCCATACCTGACTTTGTTGAATATCTTAACAACTATTCCCTTAATTTGTCATTCACTTTTTGTGTTGGTCAGACTACAATAAATTTTTTAGATTTGACATTAGTGGGTAAACCGGAGGAACATATCAGTACCAAAACATATCGCAAGCCCACATCGGGCAATACAATCTTGCACCATCGCAGCTTTCATTCAAGAAGCACTCTTATGGCCATTCCTGTCGGTGAGGGCATTAGAGCAAAACGCAATTGCTCTCTACCCCACGACTTTGTCTGTGAATCCAACAAAATACAAAATAGGCTTAGATCAAGAGGGTACCCTGATTGGCTTCTCAAAAGATCAGAAAATATAGTGAAACAAAGACCAAGGGAAGAGCTTTTGATGTCATCTGACACCTCCAAATTAAATAAAAAAAAGAGTGATACTTTAACATTGGCATTAGATCACAGCCATCAATTCCATGCTATCAAAAAGATTCTCCTTAGGTATCTCCCTATATTGGGAGAAGACGAAATTTCAGAATCTATTTTATCCCAAGGTTACAGAATCATACCAAAAAGGCCAAAAAAACGTTAGGTAATCTACTATCTCCTAATTTGATTAAAAGTGATGATCATGTACCCACGTGGTTGAAATTTTGTGGATTTTATAAGTGTGGGTCAATTCCCTGCCGTACATGTTAATATGTGCATCCGTCAAAAAAATTTTCAGATCGAGAGGGTAATAAAACATTTCCAATAAAGCAATACATCAATTGCAATACGTGCTACGTGGTCTATTTGGCCGTGTGCAAGATATGTAATCTACAGTATATTGGCAGCACCTCTCGGAAATTTAAAAACAAGGTTCTTAGAACACCTAAAGACGTAGATAACCAAGCCACACGTAATCGTTCAAACCTATCTATGCACTTTAGGGAAGTCCATCAAAATAACTGTGCCAGTTTAAGCATCATAGGCATTGATAGGATTATTAAACCAGCCCGTGGTGGCGATCTGAAACATCTACTTCACGATCGTGAAGCCTTTTGGATATCAACACTTAATACATCTCACCCTCAGGGATTAAATGTGAGGAGAGAAATTATGTTCCACTACTAGAAATTACAGATTTGGCCGTATACATGCAGCCTACTGTGGGATAAATAGTGTAGAATTTGTTCATACATAGTATTAATTGTCTGCCTATTAGGCTGCTAACATGTATCCTTTTTTGTTATTTCCTCCTCCTTTCTTCCCTCCCTTTTTCTATTTTATGTATTTGTTTATATTCTGGTTATACTATTGACAGGGAAATTAGCGATTTTTTCAAACTTTTTCAGGTCAATAGGTCTGTGTGCTAATAGGTTGCAACATTTGCATTTGTATCACTTGTGCTTGTTTACATATTACTATCAAAGGAAAGCTAGAAGTGACCTAACAATACCATCTAATTATGTCTCATGCCATATGTTTCTTCTTTGCTTTTATTTACTTCCTGATTTCGCGCTGTTCTTTTTTCAGAGACTGTGTCTCTGTTTGAGCTTTCTGCACATGCGCAAATATTTGCCAGGCTGGCCTCATTGAGCCCCTGTGCGCATGTCACGACGTCACTTCCGGTCCCGGAGTCCGTGTCCGGAAGTATGGTGTAACGCCGTGCAAATGAACACCGCGATTATCAGGTGAGTTGAATGCCTTTTAATTGTATATTGTATATAAGTGTCGTTCTTAACACTATTGTTAGGCTATGAGTAAGGGAGCTCTGTTTCCCGAAACGCGTTAGATCACGAATTTTTGGATGCTACTTCTGTTTTAATGGAGTTCTAATAAAGAAGTTATTTTATTGCACAATTGACCTGGTCCTGTTCGGTGCTGTATCCACGCTCGATTTCTGCATGTGCTTTCGTCTCCCTTGGACGCCCAACGTGCACGGATGGGACCTTTCGTATGGATGCGGTGAGCTGGCTACACACAACTCTTGACTGAATAAGTAAAATAACGCCTTGCTGCTTGAACGCCCGGACCCCCAGCAGCCACTCCAGAATCTAGGTCAAATGTGCCACACATTGGTAAACCAAAGTTAATAAGTTGCTTCCAATGTCCAATGTTTGGCGGATTCCAGTTCAGAAGAATTGATTTCCTAGCATAAAACATTAAGAGCCTATATAGTTTCCTTTCAAACTATTGACTGGGGCGCATAGACCAGGCAATCCCAGTTTTCATCCTCGACCAATAAGGCCGGATAGAAGGACAATCCCAAACCACGTGGAACATGGTTCCACGCGCCATGTTGAATCTAGAACAAATTGCGGTGGCCAATTTACCCATCTGGGCTAAACAGGTTGGGATAAAGTATATTCTTTGTAACCATTTAGTTTGTATTAATTGATCTCTTGAACTTATTACTGTGGTTCTCCATGTGGAGGCCAGTTCCTCCCTATGATGAGACTCTAAACACGGGATATCAAGTTTCCATTTCTCAAAAGCTTTTTCCAGAGGGGAGGGCTTGCATCCCATAACAATTTGGTAAAAGATAGATACCTGTTTAGATGGTCCTCCCTCCTAGCCACCTGCTCCAGCCTGTCACAGTGCAGCTGAAAGTTGCCACCTCCAAACTGACTCAAGCAGGCATGACGAAGCTGGAAATACACTCACCGGCCACTTTATTAGGTACACCTGTCCAACTGCTCGTTAACACTTAATTTCTAATCAGCCAATCACATGGCGGCAACTCAGTGCATTTAGGCATGTAGACATGGTCAAGACAATCTCCTGCAGTTCAAACCGAGCATCAGTATGGGGAAGAAAGGTGATTTGAGTGCCTTTGAACGTGGCATGGTTGTTGGTGCCAGAAGGGCTGGTCTGAGTATTTCAGAAACTGCTGATCTCCTGGGATTTTCACGCACAACCATCTCTAGGGTTTACAGAGAATGGTCCGAAAAAGAAAAAACATCCAGTGAGCGGCAGTCCGTGGGCGGAAATGCCTTGTTGATGCCAGAGGTCAAAGGAGAATGATCAGTCTGGTTCGATCTGATAGAAAGTCAAAAGTGACTCAAATAGCCACCCGTTACAACCAAGGTAGGCAGAAGAGCATCTCTGAACGCACAGTACGGCGAACTTTGAGGCAGATGGGCTACAGCAGCAGAAGACCACACCGGGTGCCACACCTTTCAGCTAAGAACAGGAAACTGAGGCTCCAATTTGCCCAAGCTCATCGAAATTGGACAGTAGAAGATTGGAAAAACGTTGCCTGGTCTGATGAGTCTCGATTTCTGCTGCGACATTCGGATGGTAGGGTCAGAATTTGGCGTCAACAACATGAAAGCATGGATCCATCCTGCATTGTTTCAACGGTTCAGGCTTGTGGTTGTTGTGTCATGGTGTGGGGAATATTTTCTTGGCACTCTTTGGGCCCCTTTTTACCAATTGAGCATCGTTGCAATACCTTGTGGAATCTATGCCACGAAGAATTGAGGCAGTTCTGAAGGCAAAAGGGGGTCCAACCCGTTACTAGCATGGTGTACCTAATAAAGTGGCCAGTGAGTGTATGTGAACAGAGCAGATTGAAAGCCACACAAGTCAGCCAGCTATGAAAAATCTGGAACAATCCCCCCACATATAGCTGGCCCAGGTATTTCAGGCCTTTCTGAGGCCACATCTCAAAATATATTAGAGAAACTAATTCTGCCAACTTTCCATTTCTCCACAACAGAATATACGTATGGTGAACAGGACTCACTATTTCCTTCTCACTTATAAATTTCCACAAATTTCTTTCAAGTTGCCATTGTGGCAGCCATATTGGAAGTATAATGTTGAAGATGGTATTTCCCCTGTCTGTACACTAGATTGGCTAGGGATTTGTAGGAACCCACCACTGCAAATCTGGAAGTGCGAAACCTCCATGTTCATAGGGGGCCTATAATGTGGACCTAATCTGGGAAATCCCCAGTTCCATAAGAAAGAAGACAGTAATCTCTCAAGTGTCTGAAAGTGAGACCGGGGTAGAGATACCGGTGTCGCCCTGTACTAATATAGCATTTTTGGCAGAAGCACCATTTTTATGATATTAATCTGACCTACAAATGTCATTGGTAAAGTATTCCATGCGGACAGTTGCTGCGAAATTTCCTGTACCACTGTGGTCACATTGAGAGCCGTAAACTGTTTAACATCCTTCTGGATTTGTATACCGAGATATCTAAATTGTTCAGAGATTTCAAGTCGACACTGGGCAGAAACATCTTCCATTCTCATATCATCCACCAAAAATAGCACCAATTTCAACCAATTAACTTTCAGACCCGAAAAAGCGGCGTACATATCCATCACATCAAGAAGCACCTCCAAAGACCCCGGCGGGTCAGCCAAATATATTAGTAAATAAAATAATGAAACCTTTTCTGTCACTTCCATTATATCCCATCCTTCAATCCCCAGATTGTTATTTATCAGAATAGATAAGGGCTCTATAGCTAGCACAAATAAAAGGGGGGGGGAGGGGGGGGGGCAGGGGACATCCTTGCCTAGTGCCTCTCTCCAGAAAAAACTGAGGAGATAAGTGGCCATTTACTAAAATTCTTCCTTTTGGTTTCAAATATAAGTTACTTAGCCATTTTAGGAAAGTCAAAGGCTTTTTCGTTATCAAGTGATGCTATCACCCTGTAACCAGTATTATCGAGGTGCAATTGCAAATTCGTATAGAGCCTCCTCAGATTGATGTCTTTGGATTTCCTGGGCATAAATGCGGACTAGTCCATACCAGACGCCAGATTTTTGACAGGTTTGTTGATTCAGGCACGCTATACACTCATTTAATGCACCTTAAAACTGGTGTGGAGGTGCCTCTTTTGTGACATGTCGCCCTTAGCTACACTTTTTTTCTTCTTAACAAGGGCAGGAAATGCTTATGGGTTACAATTCACAATAAGTGGCACGACACATATGATTGATGGTTATGACTCGCACTTGGTGGAAAACCACACATGATAGTTGCAAAACCTGAATTCTCACAAAGAGCTTTAAATAAGTTTCTTACCTGGGTCTCACAGACTGTACAATGCACTACAAATCTTTATAGAGTCAGGGAGCACACAAAATGGATTCTGGACCTGCTTTCTACACACTAATAGAACACGTCTCTCTGTAGCACTCTATTGGTCTTATTGCACACTCACTCCAGTAGTGCTCAACATGGCACTCTTATTGATTCCCCTCTGCTCCCTTTTACTGGTGTGGAGGCTCCATCTTCAGTGCCAAAATGCTCACCATTATGTCAATGGCTTTTACCTTAACCCTAATGTACACTGGCATTTCTTTCTGGTAGTGGTCAGCCAGGAAACCATATCTGCTCAGCTACTCTGATAGGGGTTGGAGGCGCTGCTGTGTACAGTGATTCACCAGTCCTTGACAAGCATGGGCCAAATAGGTACACAAACAATTTAGGGCACAACTTAACACAGTAAAAATATGCCATAATTAAATTGTCACAATAACAAATACCAGGTTTAACAACAAAAAATATCAACAATATTGTCACGATTCGTGGTGTCAGTATACACTGACCCATCGATCATCGATATATGGCGGATCCTCTGGGTCCCTGCAAGCGTAGATGATGTAACCAGGATAGGAAAGCAAGTGCTGGTATGGATAACAGGACACAGCAGGTGTAGCCATAGGCGGGTAGCGCAGTCCCGGGACAGTAGCAGACTTGCTACAGCGACAGTTATGCAGAAGTAGTAACGGACTGGTGCAGCGGCAGGTATACAGCAGATAGTGCACTGGTAGCCCACAGGTAATCAGCAGCGATACAGAAGCCAGGGGTCAAGCTCTATGTAGATAGACAACAATGAACTGACCAAGAGCAAGGGCAGAAAGTTCTTTATATAGCCAGGGGTCACAGGTCACAGACAGGAAATTGGGACAATGTCCCTTTAGATAGCTGAGTAGTGCCGCGCACATGCCCTAGGGGATGCTCGTGCGCGCACAAGACGCCAGGGAGACGGAGGAAGCCACGGAGACTTAAATCTGCTGGCGGGCACCGCCGCCGGCTGTAGAGTACAGAGAGGATCCAGAACAGGTGAGGAAGTAGTAGTGGGGACTGCAGCAGAGGCACGGGCACGACCGGGGCCACGGCGTGCACCATGACAAAAATATAGTAATGGTTGATAAAATACATATAAAAGCTCAATGCAAAACATATACACTGTGTCACAAGTCATAGTGCGGCTTGCACTAGTGGATGCTGCAGCATTCACCTGCTTCAATACCACTTTATGCTAATCGGGCACTTTTTTATCCCAGGTAGTTCCCTGCTGCTCCTTTAGCTTTGACTGAATTTGGTTGTTACTTCTATGAAGCTAGGTAGTATGCCAGTATTGTTTTTTTCTGATTTTGACCATTCCTATTTCATTGACCTTGCTTTTTCCCTGCTGCCTGCCCTGACCTTTTGCTATAGTGTGAAAAACAATGGGCTTTTTAGACACCCAGCTCTTCAATAACCGTGAAGTACCCTGCAGTAAAGCCCAGGTATAAAGTAAAAAAAAGGCAGCTTTTTAGTAGCCATAATCCAAATCCTGCATGGAACCCAGAGGATGCATTATCCACCACAATACTACCATAATACACTGTCATACACAATGGTAGAAAGTTAATGCAACATAAGAACTTAAAACTGACTACCCCTTATATGGAGTAACATGTATTAGACCAGCTAAAGCTTAATCTAAAAATTATCTTTTAGAAAGAAAATGAAAACTACCTAGCACTGTACTGAGCTATTTGGCCAATTTTTAATGTAATTGTTGAAGTATTTTTTTACCGTGCTTAATGCCCCTGTGTGAACCCAGCCTAAACCCGATGTTGTTATATAAAATGATGTTTTATTTAAATAAAAAAACAACCTCACAATAATATGTTTGAATTGCAGACAAAATTACTTGCAACCACCAATAACACATTGAAGATTAATGCGTAAATGTATCATTATCTACGAGTTTTTATAAAGAAACATAATGTACCTTGGCAGAAAATGCCATTACAATCTATCACTAGCAATTTTGTAACTAATGGAAGCAATTTGAAATGAATTAAAATTTATGATGTATATTGGATACATTTTCTTTTTCATTTCTCTCGAGCATACTGTGACAGAATCTGAAAACAAGCCTTAACTTACAGGCTGAATCTCCCTGTTGATCATAAAATAAGTGGTGTTAGTTAGCTGCTGTCAACATTAACAGCAAAATATGACACATACTTTACCTAGAGGCAAATGGCCAACCAATACAGCATTGAGCGTTAAATATCTGTCCTAAAATCCAGAGTTCAAAAGTGATAATGGGGTTTATTCACACTGTGTTTGCAGTGTTCAAGAAAATCTCTGAATAAATACATCATATATATAGCCTGAACATGCACAACTGCAAATCTGTGCCGATAATAGAGTTAAACTTAGATAATCAAAAGGCCACCTTGGCTAAGGTCTTAACATCAGTAGAATTGGTGCAGTCGCAGGGTCACTGCAAGGGATGAATTGGGCCATGTCAGGGAGCAGAGTCTAAGGAGCCCTCCGGTCTTCACCAGCGCCTGCCACAAGGCACGTTAGGCTTTGCTGCGGGAGACTCCCAGGACCCTACCCCTGACATGGCCGCTCATGGTGGCAGCCGAGGTGGAGTGGGGTACAGAGGGAGTAGGCTGAGGTGTAGTCAGGTCACTGACGGAGAGGTCAAGGCAGGCAGCAGACAGAAACATAACTAGGTCACTTGAAGAAAGGCCAGGGCAGGCGGCAGGCAGGGAATAGTCAAAGTCCAATAGCAATGGTTCAGCACCAGGAATCACAGAATACAGGTAAGAGAAGACTCTCAAGCAAGAAGAAACCAACAAACTGGCAGGGAAGACAGGGAGATGCGTCCTAATAAAGATGGAGATGAATGGTGATAGGGTGTCAGGGGCATGTTGGCCCTTTAAATCTTAATGAGACACTAAGGCACATGCACATGCTGGGCAAAAGCAAGTGAGACAGACTTTCTCCTTTAAGCTGCCTTTTCTTCCGAGTCTGCTGGAGATGGAATTTGTGGAGTCAGGAGCATAAACATTCTCCATAAGTTCTCAGTCTACAAGGTGATATGTTTTCTCCCTGAGATGCTTCACTGCCAGAATTTCCTGGACCTTGTAGATGTCACTTCTGTAGGAGATGTCATGAGTTTTTGAGAGAAGCAGGACAAGAGGCTTTAAGAGAGAGACATGGTAGTAATTCCGGATCCGCATTGATGGAGGCAAACAGAGCTTACAGCAGACCGGATTGATTTGATGAAGGACCAGGAAAAATCCTAAGAGGCATGGGCCAAGCTTGAGGCTAGGAATATTCAAGCAGACATATAACCACACCTTATCTTCAGGAGAGAACACAGGAGGAAATCTCAGCTTCTAATCCACAGAAGTTTTGGTTTGGAAAGATGCCTGGAGGAGAGTTTGCTGAGTATCTTGCCAGATGTGGGATATTTCCTGGACTTGGGAGTCCATCGCTGGAACATTAGAGGTGGTCGGCAGGGCTAGAGGAGAGCGGGGATGCCGCCCATAAATGATGAAGATTGGGAAGGCTCCAGTAGAGTCAGAGTCAAGGTGATTGTAGGAAAATTCGGCCCGGAGAAGTAAATCAGCCCAATCATCTTGACAGGAACAAACAAAGTGACAAAGGTAATTCCTGAGGACTTGGTTCACTCCTTCCCCTTATCCATTGGATTGAGGGTGGTAAGCAGAAGAGAAGTCCAACTTAACCTGTAGCTATGAACAATACACACAACAAAATGGAGACAAACTGATCAGACACAATATGGAGAGGAAGTCCATGCAAATGAAATATGTGCTGGAAGTAGTGGGACGTGAGTTGAGGCACTGAGGGCAGGTCTGGGAGAGGAACAAAATGAGACATCTTGGAGAAGTGGTCTGTGACTACCAAGATGACAGTATGAACCGAGGAAGGAAGTAAATCGGTAATAAAGTCCATAGCTATATGGGTCAAAGGTCTTTTGGGTATAGGCAGAAGCTGCAGAAGTCCAGAGGGTTTCTGACGTGACATATTGCCCCACCGTAGAATTGCCGTGACTTAAGTGAAGCATAGACGACACAACAGAAGAAGCATGGCCAGGTGCACTGATTTAAAAACCCACGGCATGTCTTGGGGTCCTTGTGGTAATGAGGTGGCAGTGGCAGGTGTAGACCAAGACGGGTAAGGGCAGCAGAAGGCAGAGCTACTGCAGGTGTAACATCAGGAAGACATGCTGCGATACCTTGAAGCATCTGAAATAGTGGCTCCTGGCCTTGTTGAACCACTATGGCCGCAACGTCTTGAACGTCAGGCAAAGGCATCTTGGCGGGATTCAGACCCAGTTTGTCAGAGTAGGAACTGCAGCTTGCATAGTGACAATAGCAAAGAAATTGATTGATATGAATCAGGCAAAAGAGGGTCTTTACGCGGTTTCATATCATGTCCTCTCTCCATCTGAAACCAAACCTCACTAAGACTGAACTTCTTGTCTTTCCGCCATCTACTAACCAACCGCCCCCTGCTATTTCTGTTTCTGTATGTGGTACCACCATTTCTTCTAGGCAGCAGGCCCGCTGTCTAGGGGTTTTATTGATTCTGATCTGACCTTCTCCCCATATATCCAATCCCTTGCCCGCTCCTGTCACCTGCACCTCAAGAATATCTCCAAAAATCCGTCCTTTCTCACTGTGGAAACGACTCAAACTCTCATTACGCTCTTATTTTTTCCGTCTTGACTACTGCAACTCCTTACTTATCGGTCTCCCCTCTCTGCAAACTCTCCCCTCTCCAATCTGTCCAGAATGCAGCAGCCAGGCTTGTCTTTCTCTCCAGCCGCTATACTGATGCTCTACCCTGTGTCAGTCACTGCACTGGTTGCCCATCCAGTTACAGGATACATATAAACTCAGCACTCTCACCCATAAAGCTCTCCACAGCGCTGCTCCTCCCTAGTCTCTGTCTACCGCCCTACCAGTGCTCTCCGCTTTGCTGATGATATCAGACTACATTCCTCAATCATCCGAACCTCCCATGCCCGCCTACAAGATTTCACACGTGCGGCACCAATTCTCTGGAATATGCTACCGCGGGCGATCAGGCACATTCACAACCCTCACAGTTTTAAGAGGGCCCTGAAAATACATCTTCTCGGTCTGGCCCACCAAGATCCCTAACTGCTATCACCACACATCTGTCACTCCCTGCACTTGGGCACTCACAGGCACTTATCTGTATATAGATGTACAGTCTGGGTGGCAGGTTCATCCATTGTTCTTGTTAACCACCCCCTATTTCTGAAACATGGCTGGACCATTGTAAACTTGGCACTTCTTACCGTATGTTTCACCCATACACCCTAATAGTTGTAAGCTCTCACAAGCAGGGCCCTCACACCTTGTGTCTCATTTGTAAGTACTTTTAATGTGTAATGACTATGTTTACCCTTGAATTTGTAAAGTGCTGCGGAATATGTTGGCGCTATAGAAATAAAGATTATTATTATTATTATTATTATTACAGTAAGGACAATAATAGTTTCATAAATATAATGAGGCAGAGAGACAGCCCTGAATGCCTCTTGAAAAATATTCAATAATTGAGGAAGTAATATATCCCTGTACTTTTGAAAACATTCCAATAGAAGGGCCATCTGACAAATTTTATTGTTAGTAATTTCTGCCATGATATCTATTAGTTCTTGCAGCCGCAGGAGGCTGATATCAGTTTCTGATAATCAGAGGAGAGCAATTGCTTGCATACAATGATTAATCTGGACAACAGAATAAGATCTTTTAGAAGTATACAGAGCTTTATAAAAGACCCTAAATATTATTAGTATTTTGTAAGTGCCTTCTATAACTATTCCCTTAGTTGTTCTACTTGCAGACATTGAATGATTCCCTCTGAGCTCTCACAACTGTTAACAGTAAATGATCAGCGGCTTTTGCTTGTTCAAAGTAAGTAGACTGAGAAAACAGTTGCTTATCTTGGGCCTTTCCATCACATATGAGTTGCAGGCTTTTTGAGCCTCCCATGCTAATAATTTTGCAGGGAGACCACTACTAACACATGTATTCTCTGTGAATATTACCTTTTGTTTTAAAAATTCTCCAAATTGTGTTGAATTTTAACTCTACTAATGGCCTGTATAAGTACACCTCCAAGATGAGCTTTCAAGGTGTCCCAAAACACTGTGTGGGAAGCTGAATTATTGTTATGACAAAGGTAATTATGAATGGCCACTTTGACCACCTGATGATCAACTATTTGGAGGCAGAAAGAATTCAGTGACCACAACGGCAAGGAAGAATAACCGCTGCAGAAATTTAAAGGGAATGTGTCATCTGAAAATTAACTATTGTTTAAAAAATTTTTGGTTATTTATTTTTTTTTAATTTTCGATATCACTATCAATATTGTTTTCGAAATCCTGCAGTTTTTACTTTGGCCACCAGGCCTAAAAATAGTCCGACCCTGTTCTGTACAAAAAACTTTTCAGCAGTCTTCACATTATCAGCACAAGCAGGATTACACTGAAATGTGACACCAATGTGTATAGATAACAAAGGATCCACCAATCACAATAGGAGATAGTCAAGTTCACACTCTTCCTCTCCCTGCACAACGACTTCTTCCCAGGTCACAGAGGATGCCTAGAAAACTCTCCTATAGAAGTCAATGAGTCTGTTCCTGTTCACAGGCTCCTATGTGTATGTAGCTGCTGTAAAACATCTCCCTAAATGCTGTTAAAAGCAGCTCAGGCTAGATGGCTGCCCCATAAACATATATAGAGAGCAAAATTAAAAAATCTACAGTCACAAAATAAAAACGGCTAAGAAGAAAAAAATATGTTTCAGTATCTTGTTTTAATTACCCCCCAAAAAATGACGACAGAGTCTCTTTAAGCTGAACCAATAATGGAGAGTTTTCCCTTGGAAGATAATCTATTTGCAAAACAAAAATTCAAAACCTGTTTAGTGCCCAGTGCTAAATCAATACAGGACAATGTATTGTGGGATTTAGAATGACAGGACAATTGTAGAATTCCCAAATGCTACAATCTCCATAAATCTTCTAGGCATAACTCTTGGAGTAAGCTTCCAAAGTTAGTTACAGGACTATTTTCTGTCAGAACTCAATTTGTCCCAGGACAAATGTATTACATTATTGAAATCTCTTAGCAGCAGTCCCAGAGCAACCGAACATTGATTAATAAATAAGACAATTATGTGGAAGAGGCCTATATAGCTATCCAAAATATTGGGCTGGAGTATATTCTGCATTGAAGGTTAAAATACTGACCATTTTTATCAATTTTAGTTGCTAAGCACTTGAAGAGGATGTTTATACACCCAAGAATATCCTAAGAATGTGGAGAAATAACTGTTCCCTATACAAGATCTATTCAAAGAGGACCTTTTGTACATGGATCTCTTGTAAGCAGGGACGTATTTTCCATTAGGCAGTGTAGGTGGTTGCCCAGGGCCCCCACGACCACATGGGGCCCTCCCGGGCAGATGCCTACCTTGCCCAGTAGCATAACTCGGCCCCTGTGGCAGGTCCGGGCGGCACGTCTGTGTGCAAGAGGGCCATAACTTACAGGGGGGCTATAACCTAGAGGGGGGCCTATAACATAAAGGGGACTATAATCTACAGGGGTGCTATATCATACAGGGGGCCTATAACCATAGTTGCCAACTTTTGAAAGTAGAAAAGCAGGAGATTGAAGAGGGCAGCGCACGTAGCGCGCCGCGGCAAAAAATTTGCATGGACACGCCCATCTTGTTGGTCTGTCACGCCCCTTCAAAAGCCACACCCACTCCGCCTAACTGCATAACGGCTTTGGAAGAAAGCCAGGTAGATGCCCTTATAGCCAGGTAGTATCCCCCCATAACCAGGTAGTGCCCCTTACAGGCAGGTAGATGCCCCCTTGTAGCCAGGTAGATTCCCCCCCCTTGTTAGCCAGGTAGATGCCCCCATTTGTTAGCCAGGTAGATGCCTCCATTTGTTAGCCAGGTAGTTGCCCCCTTTGTTAGCCAGGTAGTTACCCCCTTTGTTAGCCAGGTAGTTACCCCCTTTGTTAGCCAGGTAGTTACCCCCTTTGTTAGCCAGGTAGTTACCCCCTTTGTTAGTCAGGTAGTTGCCCCCTTTTTTTAGCCAGGTAGAAACCCCATTTGATAGCCAGGTAGTGCCCCCTTTGTTAGCCAGGTAGAGCCCCCATTTGTTAGCCAGGTAGTGCCCCTTTGTTGCCAGGTAGTGCCCCCTTTGTAGTCTGGTAGTTGCCCCCTTTGTAGTCAGGTAGAACCCCCATTTGTTAGCCAGGTAGAACCCCCATTTGTTAGCCAGCTAGTGCCCCCATTTGTTAGCCAGCTAGTTCCCCCATTTGTTAGCCAGGTAGAGCCCCCATTTTTTAGCCAGGTAGATGTCCCCCTTTGTTATCCATGTAGATGCCCCCATTTTTTTGCGAGTTAGATCCCCCTTTTGTTGCTAGGTAGTTGCCCCCTTTGTTAGCCAGGTAGAGCCCCCATTTGTTAGCCAGGTAGTGCCCCCATTTGTTAGCCAGGTAGTGCCCCTTTTGGTGCCAGGTAGTGCCCCTTTTGGTGCCAGCTAGTGCCCCCTGTGTTAGCCAGGTAGAGCCCCCATTTGTTAGCCAGGTAGTGCCCCTTTGTTGCCAGGTGATGCCCCCATTTGTAGCCAGGTAGTGCCCCCCTATAGCTAATAAAAATAAAATAATAAATTCCACTTACCTCACCAGGCTCCTGCAGCATGTCCGAGGCTGCCGACTGAGTACTCTCAGCGTCGCAGGGGAGTGAGTGCAGCCGCGCGTCACTCCCCCTGCGCCGCTGATCTGTATGTACAGCGCGCACACAGGCACTGTACATACAGGGGGAGAAGGGAGGAGGGAACGATCCCTCCTGCCTCCTCCCTGCATAGTGAGACGCGCCGGGCGGGTGAGCGGACGCTGCAGCCACTTCACCCGCCTGTAGCAGCGGCCGGCGGTGCAAGAGTACCGCAGCAGCGCTACTCTTGCGCCGCGGTAATTTAAAGCTGCCTGCTGGTGGCGGGAGAAATGCCAACTCTGCCGGGATAGCGGGGGGGGGGGGGGGGGCCGACCACAAATCGCGGGACCCCCCCCCCGCCAAAAGCGGGGGAGTTATATCTAATACGTAAATCAGTGGCACACTAAAGACTAAGTAAAACCTCAAGTTATATAGGAATATAGGAAATGCTTTACAGCTAAGGAAAATATGAAAAACCTGGACTCTTAGTTTACAGTATTTGATCAAAGATTGTATTAAGCTCACCTCCCAACACGTCAAGGGGTTCCCAGAGCAGGTGAGTCCCTACACTAAAACATGTTACCTTGCAAGGAGTCCATTCAGACTGCCACTTCCCCAGGAGTGATAGGAACCTGCAATTGAATTAACATGCACGGATTTAAAAGAGGTGGCGGAGTGTAGCAAGCCAATGAGATTGCCATCTCCCGAATAGACTACAAAATGTAAAAGGCTGTGCACATCTAATATATATTTTGAAAACGTAAGCATAGGTGCACACTGAAAGGCAATGACATACATCTAATACATAAATCAGTGGCACACTAAAGACTAAGTAAAACCTTCAAGTTATATAGGAATATAGGAAATGCTTTACAGCTAAGGAAAATATGAAAAACCTGGGACTCTTAGTTTACAGTATTTGATCAAAGATTGTATTAAGCTCACCTCCCAACACGTCAAGGGGTCCCAGAGCAGGTGAGTCCCTACACTAAAACATGTTACCTTACTAGGAGTCCATTCGGACTGCCACTTCCCCAGGAGTGATAGGAACCTGCAATTGAATTAACCTGCACGGATTTAAAAGAGGTGGCTGAGTGCAGCAAGCCAATGAGATTGCCATCTCCCAATAGACTACAAAATGTAAAAGGCTGTGCCAAACTAATATATTTTGAAAACGTAAGCATAGGTGCACACTGAAAGGCAATGACATACATCTAATACATAAATCAGTGGCACACTAAAAACTAAGTAAAACCTCAAGTTATATAGGAATATAG
The DNA here is from genome assembly GCA_025379985.1 of Phyllomedusa bahiana. NCBI lineage: Eukaryota > Metazoa > Chordata > Amphibia > Anura > Hylidae > Phyllomedusa > Phyllomedusa bahiana. The sequence goes on from JAODAL010006098.1 coordinate 74,827, forward strand.
GAAATGCTTTACAGCTAAGGAAAATATGAAAAACAGGTTCCTATCACTCCTGGGGAAGTGGCAGTCTGAATGGACTCCTAGCAAGGTAACATGTTTTAGTGTAGGGACTCACCTGCTCTGGGAACCCCTTGACGTGTTGGGAGGTGAGCTTAATACAATCTTTGATCGAATACTGGTAAACTAAGAGTCCCAGGTTTTTCATATTTTCCTTAGTGTAAAGCATTTCCTATATTCCATATAACTTGAGTTTTTTAGTCTTTAGTGTGCCACGGGATTTAAATGTATAGATGTAGGGTCATTGCCTTTCAGTGTGCACCTATGCTTACGTTTTCAAAATATATATTAGATGTGCACAGCCTTTTACATTTAAAAGCGGGAGAGTTGGCATGTATGCCTATAACCTATAGTAGGGCCAATGACCTACAGGGGAGCCTATATCCTACAGGGGGCCCTATAACCTAAAGGGGGTGTATAATCTACAGGCGGCTAATACCTACAGGGGCCTATATACAAGGGCAGTATATCTACCTGTACCTACAGGGGGATATATACTGTTACTACAAGGGCTTATTCTACCACAGGAGCTTTTATACCTACCTACACGGAGCCATATACCTACCTACAGGAGGCAGTATACCTACCTACAGGAGGCAGTATATCTAATTGTACCTACAGGGGCTGTAAACCTTCCTTCAGGGGACTGTAAAACCTACCCAAACCTTATAGGGGGCCCTGTTTTGACTACCTTACTTAATGGTGGGCAACATTACTAAATATTTACTTGAAAGGGTGGTGCCCATACCAGAGGGAGGAATTGGTAGGGAAGTGTTAATAAAGTAAGGATTCCAAGATGTTTGTGTAGTAAATTCTGCAGAGTTGAGTTGTAGCCGAGAGAAGTTGCCATGGTGGTCTAGACCGGATGCAGAAGAAAAGGGTCAAACAATGATTCATAGACTGACTGATCAGATAGGACGTCTCCTGTGAGTCCTTGATGTCAGGGGTTATTTTGTGTCTATTTTAGATCAGTAATGTAGTCACTGTCATGTGATGGTGAACCTGAGCATTGTCTGACCAACTTTTGGGGAACTTTTTTATATGGTGGGTGTAGGTTACACCTGAACTTGGTGTCTGACCACTATGTGGTCTCTATATGCGTGTTGTAGGTTATACCTGAGCGGTGCCCTGACCAACTATGTGGCTCTGTATGGCGATGTTGGTAGGTTTTTTAAAATCCTGAGCTGTTTTTCTGATCAGTATGTGGTCTCTATATGGCGGTGTTGTAGGTTATACCTGAGTTGGTGTCTGACCTCTATGTGGTCTCTATATGGCGGTGTTGTAGGTTATACCTGAGCTGTTGTCTGACCAGTATGTGGTCTCTATATGGCGGTGTTGTAGGTTATACCTGAGCGGGTGTCTGACCACTATGTGGTCTCTGTATGGCGATGTTGTAGGTTATACCTGAGCTGTTGTCTGATCAGTATGTGGTCTCTATATATGGTGGTGTTGTAAGTTATACCTGAGCTGGTGTCTAAGCACTCTGTTGTCTCTATATCTGGTGTTGTAGGTTATACCTGAGCTGATGTCTGAGCACTCTGTGATATCTGTATGGCGATGTTTTAGATTATACCTGAGCTGGTGTCTGAGCACTATGTTTTCTCTTTATGGCGGGGGTGTAGGTTATACCCGCGCTGGTGTATTAGCACTCTGTGGTCTAGTTATGGCGTTGTTGTAGGTTATACCTGAGCTGTTGTCTGAGCACTCTGTGGTCTCTATATGGCGGTGTTGTAGGTTATACCTGAGCTGATGTCTGAGCACTCTGTGATCTCTATATATGGTGTTGTAGGTTATACCTGAGCTGGTGTATGAGCACTCTGTGTGATCTCTATATTCCGGTGTTGTAGGTTATACCTGAGCTGGTGTCTGACCTCTATGTAGTCTCTATATGGTGGTGTAGTAGGTTATACCTGAGCTGGTGTCTGACCTCTATGTGGTCTCTATATGGCGGTGTTGTAGGTTATACCTGAGCTGGTGTCTGACCACTATGTGATCTCTGTGTTGCGGTGTTGTAGGTTACCTAAGCTGGTGTCTGACCACTATTTGGTCTCTATATGGTAGTGTTACAGGTTATACCTGAGCTTGTGCCTGACCACTATGTGGTCTCTGTATGGCGATGTTGTAGGTTATACCTGAGCTGTTGTCTGATCAGTATGTGGTCTCTATATGGCGGTGTTGTAGGTTATACCTGAGTTGGTGTCTGACCTCTATGTGGTCTCTATATGGCGGTGTTGTAGGTTATACCTGAGCGGGTGTCTGACCACTATGTGGTCTCTGTATGGCGATGTTGTAGGTTATACCTGAGCTGTTGTCTGACCAGTATGTGGTCTCTATATATGGCGGTGTTGTAGGTTATACCTGAGCGGGTGTCGGGACCACTATGTGGTCTCTGTATGGCGATGTTGTAGGTTATCCCTAACTGTTTTTCTGACCAGTATGTGGTCTCTATATATGGTGGTGTTGTAAGTTTTTAACCTGAGCTGGTGTCAAAGCACTCTTTTTGTCTCTATAATGTTGTTGTAGGTTATCCCTGACTGGTGTCTGAGCACTTTGTGGTCTCTATATGGCGGTGTTGTGGGTTATCCCTGAGGGTGTCTGAGCACTCTGTGGTATCTATATGGCGGTGTTGTAGGTTATACCTGAGCTGGTGTCTGAGCACTCTGTGGTCTCTATATATGGTGTTGTAGGTTATACCTGAGCTGGTGTATGAGCACTCTGTGTGATCTCTAAAATTCCCGGTGTTGTGGGTTTATACCTGAGCTGGTGTCTGACCTCTATGTAGTCTCTATATGGTGGTGTAGTAGGTTATACTGAGCTGGTGCCTGAGCACTATGTGGTCTCTATATGGCGGTGTTGTAGGTTATACCTGAGCTGGTGTCTGAGCACTTTGTGGTCTCTATATGGCGGTGTTGTAGGTTATACCTGAGCTGGTGTCTGAGCACTCTGTGGTCTCTATATGGCGGTGTTGTAGGTTATACCTGAGCTGGTGTCTGAGCACTCTGTGGTCTCTATATATGGTGTTGTAGGTTATACCTGAGCTGGTGTATGAGCACTCTGTGTGATCTCTATATTCCGGTGTTGTAGGTTATACCTGAGCTGGTGTCTGACCTCTATGTAGTCTCTATATGGTGGTTAGTAGGTTATCCCTGAGCTGGTGTCTGACCTCTATGTGGTCTCATATGGCGGTGTTGTTAGGTTATCCCTGAGCTGGGTCTGACCCCTCTGTGTCTCTGGTTGCGGTGTTTTTGGTTACCTAAGCTGGTGTCTGACCACTATTTGGTTTTTCTTTTTAGGGTTTTAAAAAGTGTTACAGGTTATACCTGAGCTTGTGCCTGACCACTATATGGTCTCTGTATGGCGGTGTTGTAGGTTATACCTGAGCTGGTGTCTGACCACTCTGTGGTCTCTGTATGGCAGTGTTGTAGGATATAACTGAGCTGGTGTCTGACCTTTATGTGGTCTCTATATTGTGGTGTTGTAGGTTATACCTGAGCTGGTGTCTGACCACTGTGTGGTCTCTATATGGTGGTGTTGTAGGTTATAGCTGAGCTGGTGTATGACCACTATTCAATCTCTATATGGCGGTGTTGCAGGTCATGAGTATTGATAAAGTGTATATTTATACCTGTGAGTGGTCGTGTTTGTTGAGAGGCCCAGTGCACAGCTCTGCTCAGGGGCCCATAATGCTGTTAAGACGGCCCTGCTTGTAAGCAAACGATAATTAAACATAGTACATTTCTTAGTGGCACCGTCCGCATTTCTAACATTCCGACTAATTACTTTAATCGATTCTGCCGTTATGATTAATTCATAATATTATCAGAATTACCCTAACAGAAGTAAAGAGACATAATATCCTGCATAGGTGGATAGAGAGATACATGGTGCATAATAGCCTTTCACAACCAAAGCTTGCATGAAACCTTTGCAGGTTAGATCATAGGTCTTCTATTAAACTGGGTACTAGATGGCAGCCAAAACACACTAAAACGTCTTTAGCATTGAAATCAGCCTGTCAAAGGATACAAGGCAGCTATGGGCAGTGTTGGACTGGAGGGCCCCGAGACCAACATGTACCCACTCAGCAACGCCAACGGCCTTATCGGTACATAACGCCATCTGCACTGCTTACTACCGTGCGGCATGGGCCTCGGGACCTTTACAGTGGGCGCTGAACTGCAGGGCAGTGGGCCCCGAGGCCATTGCCACATGGTAGTAAGCAGTGCAGATGGCGTGATGTACCAATTTTGCCACCTGAGTCCTAGGCACAGGAAACACCGGAATGCAAGCCCCCACACCGGATGCAAGCTCCCAACACCAGCTTCTCAGTGGGGGAACGAGAGAGAAGAGATGAGTAACTTTAAAAAATGGCTACAGGGGGCACCTATATACCTACAGTGGTATATATTAACCTACAGGAGGCATCTAATATATCTGCAGGGGGCATGTATATACCTACAGTGGGCATGTATTCACCTACAGGGACATGTATTTACCTAAAGGGGGCATTTACATACCTACAAGGGGCATGTAAACATATACAGGGGCATGTATATACCTACAGGGGGCATTTATATACCTATAGGGACATGTATACACCTACCGGAGCATGTAAACATCTACAGGAGCATGTATGCTCCTACAGGGGCATGTTTAAACCTACAGGGGACAGTATACGACTACAGGGGGCATGTATACACCTTCAGGGGGCAACATATGGGTAAAGGGGACATGTATTTGACTTCAGGGAGTTTTAAACGGCTACAGGGGGAAGTAGATGGGTACAGAGAGCAGGTATATACCTACAGAGGGAAGTATACGGCTATATGGGACATGTATATATCTACAAGGTGTTGTATATGGCTATGGGGGCATTTATACTGGTACAATAAGATTTATGTTGCTCTGTAAACCCTCTGAACAATAATGTTTCAACAATGCTTCAACAAGCCGGGTAAAAATGTATCACAATTCCATAATGTAAATACCCGTACTCGATGTATTATTTAAAATATATCCTTTATTTTTCCAAAATTTTCAGCCAAATTCATAAACGTTTTCGGTCCTAAACGAGACCTTCATCAGACAAATGTCTTTTCTTGCGGTATATTATGAAAATGGGCGCAGGCAATGTACTATGTGGAAAGTTGCTGAATGTAGCTCACAGTAGAAAAGTGAAATAGCGCCACGTGGCGCTATTTCACTTTTCTACTGTGAGCTACTTCAGCAACTTTCCACATACACTCACCCGGCCAATTTATTTGGTACACCTGTCCAACTGCTCGTTAACACTTAATTTCTAATCAAGCCCAACACATGGCGGCAACTCAGTCATTTAGGCATGTAACAGGTCAAGACAATCTCCTGCATTCAAACCGAGCATCAGTATGGGGAAGAAAAGGGGATTTGAGTGCCTTTGAACGTGGCATGGGTTTTGGTGCCAGAAGGCTGGTCTGAGTATTTCAGAAACTGCTGATCCCTGGGATTTTCACGCACAACCATCTCTAGGGTTTACAGAGAATGGTCCGAAAAAGAAAAAACATCCAGTAGCGGCAGTCCTGTGGGCGGAAATGCCTTGTTGATGCCAGAGGTTTAAAAGGAGAATGGGCAGACTGGTTCGAGCCCGATAGAAAGGCAACAGTGACTCAAATAGCCACCCGTTACAACCAAGGTAAAGGGAGAAGACATCTCTGAACGCACAGTACGGCGAACTTTGAGGCAGATGGGCTACAGCAGCAGAAGACCACACCGGGGCCACTCCTTTCAGCTAAGAACAGGAAACTGAGGCTCCAATTTGCCCAAGCTCATCGAAATTGGAAAAGTAGAAGATTGGAAAAAAAGTTGCCTGGTCTGATGGTCTCGATTTCTGCTGCGACATTCGGAAAGGTAGGGTCAGAATTTGGCGTCAACAACATGAAAGCATGGATCCCTCCTGCCTTGTATCAACGGTTCAGGCTGGTGGTGGTGGTGTCATGGTGTGGGAATATTTTCTTGGCACTCTTGGGCCCCTTGGTACAATTGAGCATCGTTGCAACAAACCCTTTTGGAATCTTGCCATGAAGAATTGAGGCAGTTCTGAAGGTAAAAGGGGGTCCAACCCATTTCTAGCATGGTGTACCCTAATAAAGTGGCCGGTGAGGTAGTACATTTCCTGCGCCCAATTTCATAAATACCGCAAAGAAAACCATTTGTCTGATGAAGGTCTCGTTTAGGAACCCAAAAAGTTTATGAATTTGGCTGAAAATTTTTGGAAAAATAAAGGAAAAAATTTTAAATAATACATCGAGTACGGGTATTTACATTATGGAATACTGGTACAATAGGCATGTATATATCTACAGGGGGCTGTATACAGCTACAGGGGCATGTATACTGGTACAGTGGGCATGTTTATACCTACAGGGGGCAGCATACGGCTAGAGAAGACATGTATATATCTACAGGAGGCTGTATACGGCTACAGTGGGCATGTATATACCTACAGGGAGTATATATATCTACAAAGGGCTGTATATCTACAATGGGCTGTATACCTACAGCGACCTTTATATTCCTGCAGGAGTTATGTATACACCTACAAGTGGCTGTATACACCTTCAAGGAGCATGTGTACTAACAGTGGGCTGTTAAATACCTACAAGGGGTCTACCTACTAACATATCCTCTATAAACCTACCTACTTACAGTGGCTATTCCTTGAGGCGGTTTTTATACATACTTACAGGTGACTCCCTACCTAGAGGGAGCCTTTATATCTACCTACAGGGGGCCTTTATATCTACCTACCAGGGCCTTATATACTGTACTTACTTAGAAGGGGCTTTACCTATCTGCCTACCTAGTGTTGGGGGTGTGCCCACCTACTTTTTTGCTCGTTCACTTACCTATTATATGGGGACAAAAAAGAAGATGAAAATTTGGTACACCAACGGGAGCACTTTTACTGTTTGGGGCAAAAGGGGGTCATTATCCCCATAGGAGTCACTATGGATGGGGAGTTGGTATGGAGGTGGGAAATGGTAGGGAAGTGAGGAGTCTAAGATGTCTGTGCTTTAAATTCTGCAGGGATGGGTCATGGCGGTCTGAACCGAATGGAGAAGAAAAGGGAGAGAAAATAACTCAGAGAAGAGAACGACATACAGTGGGGAAAAAAGTATTTAGTCCGCCACCAATTGTGCAAGTTCTGCCACTTAAAAAGATTATAGAGTCCAGTAATTGACATCATAGGTAGACCTCAACTTTGAGAGCCAAAATGAGAAAACAAATCCAGATAATCACATTGTCTGATTTGGAAAGAATTTATTTGCAAATTTTTGGTGGAAAATAAGTATTTGGTCACCTACAAACAAGCAAGATTTCTGGCTCTCACAGACCTGTAACTTAGACCTGTAGTAATGGCTCCTGTTTGACCTTGTTATCAATATAAAAGACACCTGTTCACAGCCTCAAACAGTCACACTCTAAACTCCACTATGGTGAAGACCAAAACGCTGTTGAAGGACACATGAAAAACAAAATTGTAGCCCTGCACTAGGCTGGGAAGACTGAATCTGCAATAGGCAAGCAGCTTGGTGTGAAGAAATCAACTGTGGGAGCAATAATTAGAAAATGTAAGACATACAAAGCCGCTGATAATTTCCCTTGATCTGGGGCTCCACGCAAAATCTCACCCCGTGGGGTCAAAATGATCACAAGAACGGTGAGCAAAAATACCAGAACTACACGGGGGGACCTAGTGAATGACCTGCAGAGAGCTGGGACCAACGTAACAAAGTCTACCATCAGTAACACACTACGCCACCAGGAACTCAGATCCTGCAGTGCCAGACGTGTCCCCCTGCTTAAGCCAGTACATGTCCGAGCACGTCTGAAGTTTGCTAGAAAGCATTTGGATGATCCAGAAGAGTACTGGGAGAATGTCATATGGTCAGATGAAACCAAAGTTGAACTGTTTGGTAGAAATACAACTCGTCGTGTTTGGAGGAGAGAGAATGCCGAGTTGCACCCAAAGAACACCATACCTACTGTGAAGCATGGGGGTGGCAACATCATGCTTTGGGGCTGTTTTTCTGCAAAGGGACCAGAACGACTGATCCGTGTACATGAAAGAATGAATGGGGCCATGTATTGTGAGATTTTGAGTGCAAACCTCCTTCCATCAGCAAGGGCATTGAAGACGAAACATGGCTGGGTCTTTCAGCATGACAATGATCCCAAGACACCGCCAGGGCAATGAAGGAGTTGGCTTCCTAAGAAGCATTTCAAGGTCCTGGAGAGGCCTAGCCAGTCTCCAGATCTCAACCCCATAGAAAACCTTTGGAGGGAGTTGAAAGTCTGTGTTGCCCAGCGACAGCCCCAAAACATTACTGCTTCAGAGGAGATCTGCATGGAGGAATGGGCCAACATACCAGCAACAGTGTGTGATGATATTGAGATGAACTTTTGTAATTGACCAAATACTTATTTTCCACCATAATTTGCAAATAAATTATTTCCAAATCAAACAATGTGATTTTGGATTTTTTAATCATTTTGTCTCTCTCATCATTGAGGTTTACCTATGATGTCAATTAAAGGCCTATCTCATCTTTTAAGTGGGAGAACATGCACAGTTGGTGGCTGACTAAATACTTTTTTTCCCCACTATATCAGAAAAAAGGTTGTTGGTTAGTCCCTGCATGTAAATTTACTGTAATCATTTATATGTGTGCAGAGCGCACGCCTACAACTGGTATCTACCACTATATGGTCACTGTTTAGCTGTAATATTGGTTGTAGTGTAATGGTTTATATTCATTAATGGTATCGTGTATTATTCAGTCACTATGGGCATATGTATGAATGGGACTTCACCAGTTTTCTAGTGAACTTTGAGCCAAAAAGAATGTATGAACAGACGCACTCCAAACTTTGGTGCAATAAGTGCCTTTGTAATGCGCCAAAGATTTGGGGCGTTCTGGGGGCGTGTTACACCACATTTATAGAAGTAGACACATTTATGATTCTTTGATGCTAAATCTAGGTGCAGAACAGTTAGAACAGCCAGACCAAATTAAAGGTTATCTGCCTGAGCCAGACTTGTCATATTGGCCCTACAATGCGCCTGTATGTATGACCTGCAGAAGAACAGGTTCATACATTCTGGTGCATTCTACACTACCTGAAAGCGATTTAGAACTGGCCTGACAGCGCCAGGATTCACAAATGTCGCCCTATGTGGTGGTTAAATATGGTCATTAGAGATGGGCGAATTTCTCAAAAATTCGGTTCTCTCACTTCGCCGAATTTCCCGACAAACATAACTTCGGTCCGAATTACTTCAGGACAAATCACGTTAAAAAACAGCTATTTCCAGGCTGCACAGAGCCTGCAGGGTGCTGTAGAACGTTGTGCCATGCTTAAAAAATGCAGAGGGAGCTTGGTTTTGTCTTCATACAATGTTGTTTTAGTATGACATGCCCCTTTGACTGCGCCCCCCTTAGAATGTTTCCCACTACCCAAATTCCCTGGGCATTTAAAAGGGGCAAAACTAAACCAAAAAATTTGAAGGGGGAATTTTGGGCCTAAAAAGGGTATGCCAGGGGAAAGCTGGAAAAAAAACAAGCGAGAGCTCGGGTTTGGAAACTTTTAGTGACAAAATGTGGAGGTGACGGCGGCAGCCAAAAGACATGAGGACGGACAGGGGCACAATGACATTCTGGAGGGGGCAAAAACAGGAATAGGCCACAGAGTGGAAACAATAACCCCGTGCCCCTGGGGTCCCGCACGGGGCCGGGGGCACACCCCATGAGGTCAGACAGGGCACAATGACATTCTGGGGGGGGAAAAAACGGGGTTTTGGGGGCCCAGATTTGGCACAATGACAAAAGTGGGGAGGGCAGGGGCGGGAAAAGGCACATGAGGTCAGACAGTGGCAAAATTTGACATTCTGGGGGTTTTGGGCCAAAAACAGGAGTAGGCCACAGAGTGGCACAAGGGCCCCAGTGTTGGGTTACGGCACAGCCACAGCACAGCATAAAGGTCAGACATGGCAAAATGACATTTTGGAGGTGGCAAAAACGGGAGTAGGCCCAGGGGTGGCCAATGACAGGAGTGGGGGGTGGGGGCGGCAGCAGCATAGGCAGGCCCAGTGGCACAATGGAATTCTGGAGGTGGCAAAAACTGGAGTAGGCCACAGGTGCAAAAATAAAGGGAGAGTGGGGGGTCAGGGGCAGCAGCAGAAATGGGGTTCAGGGGAGGGGGCACAATGCCCTTTTCTAGGGGTGGCAAAAACAGGATTTGGGCCCACAGATTTGGCAAAAAAGACACAGTGGGAGGGCAGGGGAAAGCGAAGCATAAAAGTCAGACAGTGGCCCCAATGCATTCTGGAGGGGGGAAAAAAACGGGAGAAAGGCCACAGAGTGGAAACAATGACACAGTGTGTGGGTTTACGGCAGCAGCCCCCAGAAAGCAGCATGACCCTGAAAGGGGGCACAATGACTTTCTGGAGGTGGCAAAAACAGGAGTATGCCACAAGTGGGGCACAAATAAACAAAGTGGGGTAGGTTACGGCAGCAGCCACAGCGAAAAGCATGAGGTCAGACAGGGGCACAATGAATTCTGGAGGTGGCCAAAAAAAAAAGGAGAAAGGCCACAGATGGCAAAAATGACAGAGAGTGGGGTGGGCGGAAGCAACATGGGGTCAGACAGTGGCAAAAATAAACATTCGGGGAGGTGGAAAAAAACGAAAGTAGGCCACAGAGTGGCACAATAACAGAGAGGGGAGGTGACGGCGGCAGCAGCATGATTTCAACAGTGGCAAAATAAACATTCTGGAGGTGGCAAAAAAGGAGTAAGCCAAAAGATTTGGCAAAATAACAGAAAAGTGGAGGTAAAGGCGGCAGCGGGCATGGGGTAAGACAGGGGGCACAATGACTTTTTGGAGGTGGCAAAAACAGGGGGGAGGCCACAGAGGGGCCCAAAAATGAAAGAAGTGGGGGTTTGACGGGGGCCCAGCAGCATGGGGTTCAGCCCAGTGGCAAAAATTTCACATTCTGGAGGGGGGAAAAAAATGGAGAGGCCCACAGAGTGGCACAATGACAGAGAGTGGAGGTCACGGAAAGCAGCAGCATGAGGTAAAGGAAAAGGGGGCACAATGACTTTGGAGGTGGAAAAAACCCGGGGAGTGGGAAAAGAGTGGCACAATGACCAGTGTGGAGGGCACGCAGCAGCGGGCATAAAGGTCAGACAGGGGGCAAAAATGCATTCGGGGAAGGTGGCAAAAAACAGGAGTAGGCCACAGAGTGGCACAATGACACAGTGGGGTGGGTTTAAACGGCACCCACCCACAGCAGCAAAATGGGTCGGGACAGGGGCCCACAATGAAATTCTGGAGGTGGCAAAAACAGGGGGTTAGGCCACAGAGTGGCACAATAAAAGAGAGTGGGGGAAACGGGCGGAAAGCGGGCATGTGTCAACATTTGGCAAAAATTGAATTCTGGGGGTGGGGAAAAAATTTGTATTTGGGCCCCAAAAGGTGGCACAATAACTAGAGTGGGGGTTTAACGGCAGCAGCACCCTTTAGGTCAGACAGGGGCACAATGAATTCTGGGGGTGGCAAAAAAAAGGAGAAAAGGCCAAAAGAGTGGCAAAATTTACAGAGAGTGGGGGGTGACGGCGGGCACAGCTGAGGTCAGACAGGGGCACAATGACATTCTGGAGGGGGGAAAAAACTGGAGTAGGCCACAGAGTACAACAATAACAGAGGTGGAGGTCACGGCAGCAGCAGCATGGGGGTCAGAGAGGGGGGCACAATGACTTTTCAAGAGGTGGAAAAAACAGGAGTGGGCCCCACAGAGTGGCACAATAAACACGGGTTGGGGGGGCACGGGAGCACCCAAGCATGAGGCAACAGGGGCCCAAAAAGACATTTGGAGGGGCAAAAACAGGGTAGGCCACAGAGTGGCACAATGACACAGTGGGGTAGGTTAGGGGCCACCCAAACAGAGCAGATGAGGTCAGAAAAGTGGCACAATGACACCCTGGGGGTTTGGCAAAAAAGGAGTGGCCACAGAGGGGCCCACAATGGCACAGTGTTTTGGGTTTTAGGGGCAGCAGCCACCACAGCAGCAAAAAAAAATGAGGTCAGACAGGGGCACAATGACATTCTGGAGGGGGCCCAAAAACAGGATTTGGCCCCCAGAGGGGCAAAATTTAAAAGGAAGTGGAGGGGGGACGGGGGGCAGCGCATGAGGTAAAACGTGGCAAAAATCAAAATTTGGAGGTGGCAAAAACTGGAGAAAGGCCAAAAGGAGTGGCAAAATTTGACAGAGAGGGGGGGTCCGGACCCCCAACATGAGGTCAAGAGTGGCCCCAATGACATTCTGGGGGTTTGGCAAAAACGGAGTGGGGCCCACAGAGTGGCACATAAACCACGGGGTGGAGGGCACGGCAGCAGCAAGCATGAGGTCAGACAGTGGCACAATGACATTCTGGGGGGGCAAAAAACAGGATTTGGCCCAGAGGGGCACAATACACAGTTTTGTAGGTTCCCGGCAGCACCACGCAGCGCATGAGGTCGGGAACAGGGGCCAATGAAATTCTGGAGGTGGAAAAAAACAGGAGTGGGCCCCACAAAAGGGGCAAAATAAACAGAGAGTGGAGGTGACGGGCGAAAGATGAGGTCAAACAGGGGGCACAATGAATTCTAAAGGGGGCCCAAAATTTTGGGTTGGCCCAGAGTGGCACAATAACAGGATTTGGGGGTTTACGGCAGCACCCAGCATGAGGTCAGACAGTGGCACAATGAAATTCTGGAGGGGGAAAAAACCCGGGAGTAGGCCACAGGGTGGCAAGTGCCCAGAGAGGGGGGGGTGCGGCGGCAGCAGAAATGGGGTCAGGAAATTGGAAACAATGTTTTTTGGGAAAGGGGGAAAAAAACTGGAGTGGGCCACAGGTACAAAAAGGGACAGGAGTGGGGCCCAGGGCAGCACACATGGGGTTTTCAGGGGAGGGGCACAATGACATTCTAGAGGTGGCAAAAACGGGAGTAGGCCACAGGTGGCACAATGCACATTTGGGGGGAGGGCCGGGAAGCAGCAGCATGAGGCCCAAGACATTTGGCAAAATGAAATTCTGGAGGTGGAAAAAAAACAGGAGTGGGCCCCAAGATTTAAAAACAATGACAAGGTGTGGGTTTTCGGCAGCACCCAAACCAGCGGGCGGGGTTTTCAAACAGGGGCAAAAGGGCCCTTTTCTGGAGGTGGAAAAAACAGGAATAGGCCCCCAGAGGGCAAAAGGGCCCAAGGGGTAGGTTACGGCGGGCACCCCACAGCAGCAGCTTGAGGTCAGCAGTGGAAACAATGCTTTTCCGGGGAGGTGGCAAAAACAGGGTAGGCCACAGATTTGGCACAATGAAAGGAGTGGGAGGTGACGGGGCAGCAGCATGGGGTCAGACGGGGTTTTGGACAAAAAACTGGAAGGTGGGCAAAAAAAAAAAAAAAAAAAAAACCAAAAAAAAATGGCACAATGACAGAGGGTGGAGTCACGGCAGAAAGCAGCATGGGGTAAGAGATTTGGCCCACAATGACATTCTGGAGGTGGAAAAAAACTGTAGTAGGCCCCCAGAGGGGCACAATGACAGAGAGTGGGGTAAACGGGCAAGCAAAAATGAGGTCAAAAGTTTTGGCACAATGACATTCGGGAGGGGGAAAAAAACTGTAGTGGGCCCAACAGAGTGGCACAATGACACAGTGTGGGGGTGATGGCGGCAGCAGCAGGGAGATCAGACAGGGCAAAATGACATTTTGGAGGTAGAAAAAACGGGAGTGGGAAAAAGGGAGGGGACAAGATTTTAGTGGAGGTAGGGCGGAGGAGAAACCCATGAGGTAAAGAGAGGGGCACAAGGGGACATTCTGGAGGTGGCAAAAACTGGAAAAGGCCACATAGTGCAAAAATTTACAGAGAGTGGAGGTCAGGGCAAAAGCAGCATGAGGCCCAAAAGAGTGGCACAAGGGAAACCCTAGAGGTGGCAAAAACAGGAGAAAGTCCCACAGGGGTGGCAAAAATAAATAGTGTGGAGGGCACAGCAGCAGCAGAAGGGGTTTCGGGACAGGGGCACAATGACATTTTTTGGGATTTTGCAAAAACGGGGTAGCCCCCCAGGGGTGGCACAATGACACGTGGGGGTGGGTTATAGCAGCAGCCACAGAAAGCAGCATGAGGTCAGACGTGGCACAATGCCCATTCTGGGGTGGCAAAAAAGGAGTAGGCCACAGAGTGGCAAAATTGAAAGAGTGGGGGTGAGGGCGGCAGCAGCTTGGGGTCGGGACAGGGGGCAAAAATAAACTTTTGGAGGGGCAAAAAACTGTAGTAGGCCAAAAAGAGTGGGCTTAATAACAGAGAGGGGAAAGGTTACGGCAGCAGCACCCAATGAGGCCCGGGCAGGGGCAAAAATGACTTTTTCCCTGGGGGGGAAAAAACAGGGTGGGCCAAAGAGTGGCACAATGACAGAGAGGGGAAGGTGACTGCGGCACCCGGCATGGGGTCAACAGTGGCAAAAATAAACATTCTGGAGGTGGCAAAAACTGGAGTGGGCCCACAGGGGTGCAAAAAGACAGAGAGGGGAGGTCACGGCAGCAGCAGCAGTTTTTAGAGAGTGGCAAAATGAAAATTCTGGGAGGTGGCAAAAAAAGGAGTGGGGCCACAGAGTGGCATAAGGGCACAGTGTGGAGGGACGGGAGCAGCAGCATGGGGTCGACAGTGGCCCCAAGGGAACATTCTGGAGGGGGCCCAAAAACGGGAGTAGGCCACAGAGGGGCACAATGGCACAGTGTGTGGGTTACGGCAGCAGCCACAGCACAGCATGGGGCAGACAGGGGCACAAAAACGTTCGGGAGGGGGAAAAAAAACAGGAGTGGGCCCAAAGAGTGGCACAATGAAAGAGAGTGGAGGGGGACGGCGGCAGAAAGCATGGGTCAGACAGTGGCACAACCCCATTCTGGAGGTGGCAAAAAACTGGAGTAGGCCACGGGAGTGGCAAAATGACAGAGAGGGGAAAGGCCCAACGGAAAGCAGCAGATGAGGTAAGAGAGGGGCAAAATACATTCTGTAGGTCCCAAAAACAGGAGAAAGCCACAGATTGCAAATGACAGAGAGTAGAGGTGAAAACCCGGCAGCAGCAGGAGTCAGACAGTGGCACAATAAACATTCGGGGAGGTGGCAAAAACGGAGTAGGCCACGGGATGGCACAAGGGACACAGTGTGGAGGTCACGGCAGCGGGCAGCATGGGGTCAGGAGTGGCCAAGGGAACTTTTCTGGAGGGGGGCAAAAACTGAAGTGGGCCCAAACAGAGTGGCACAATGCAGAGAGGGGAGGTCACGGCAGCCCCAGCATGAGGTCAAGAGGGGGCACAATGAATTTTTGGAGGTGGCAAAAAACAAAGTAGGCCAAGAGTGGCCCAAGGACAGAGAGGGGAGGTCCCCGGCGCAGCAAAAATTGAGGTCAGAGAGGGGCCCACAATGCCTTTTTGGAAAGGTGGAAAAAAACTGAGTGGGCCCAAAGAGGGGGCACAATACAATTTGGGGAAAGGTAAACGGGGGGCAGCGATGAGGTCAGGACAGGGGCCAAATACATTCTGGGGGGTTGGCCCAAAAAAAAAGGAGTGGGCCACAGAGGGGCAAATGACAGATTTTGGGGCACGGCAGCAGCAGCATGAGGTCGGGAGTGGCACAATAAACATTTGGAGGTGTAAAAAAACAGGATTAGGCCACAGAGTGGCACAATAAACAGAGAGTGGAGGGGGACGGGGGGCAGCAGCATGGGGTCAACCAGTGGCACAAAACTTTTCTGGAGGTGGAAAAAAACGGGAGTGGGCCACACGTGGCACAATGACACAGTGTGGAGGTCACGGCAGCGCAGCATGAGGTCAGACAGTGGCACAATGACATTCTGGAGGGGGCCCAAAAAACTGTAAGAGGCCAAAAGAGTGGCAAAAGGGACAGGGGAGTGGAGGTCATGAAAAGCAGCACCCATAGGTAGAGAGTGGCACAATAACATTCTGGGGGGGGGGGGGGGGGGGGTGGAAAAAAACGGTAGGGCCCACGAGTGGCACAATAAAGAGAGTGGGGGTTTCAGGGCCCAGCAGAAACATAAAGGTTTCCAGAGGGGTGGCACAAGGGACTTTCTGGAGGTGGCAAAAACTGTATTTAAGGCCACAAAATGGCAAAAAAAAATTACACAGTTTTGGGGGTGACGGGGGCCCAAAAAAGCATGGGTCAGACAGGGCACAATGACTTTTTGGGGGTTGGAAAAAAAACAGGAGTAGGCCACAGAGTGGCAAAATGACTTAGGGGAGGGAGGGCCCGGCAGGAGCAACACATGAGGTAGAGGAGGGCCCACAATGAAAAGTGGGGATGTCACAGCACCGCAACACAGCAGCAGCAGAGGTCATAAAGGGGCAAAATTAAACAGAGTGTGGGGGTTTGGGGGGCAATCCCCGCCCCTGGTAAAGATGGTTTGTGGAAAATGGAGAAACGGGGCAACAGATGTGTGGCATCGGGCGGGGGGGGCGGCATCAAATATGGCTGAGGCAGGTATTTTTAAAACCCAAAATCATTTCTCACAGTTTGGTGAGGGGGTCATGGCTGATGTGCCCTGACCCCTAAGGCATTGGGGGTGTGGAAATCCTGGCCGATCCACGCCTGATTCATCTTGAAAAGGTCAGTCGTTCCATTTTTTCCCGTGGACAAGCGGGTTCTCCTTGGGGGAAAGGATGGCCCCCGCCGCACTGAAACCCCCCGCTCTGATGCCACAATACTGGCCGGGGAGGCAGCTTCTCCAAATGCAAACTCGGCAAGTTTTCGGCCCCACATCCAGTTTTTTGGGTCCAGGGAGTCCAACGGGGTCCCTTTTAAAATGGGGGGGGCAGAGTGCGTCCAAGTAGGCCACCACCCCTCTGTAGGTTTTAGGGTCTGCTCCAGATCCTGCTTTCGCGGGTGGGGGACTTTCCCTCCTCATTAGGCGGGGGGAAGAGGGTGCTCATCATTGGGCTCCCAAATTAGGGTTTCTGCTGATTTGGGGCTGGTAAATGCTCCAACCACCCCACCTTTTCCCCAAAACAGCCGCGGCAGTAGTACGTGGCGGGGAGGGAACCCCCCCTTTTGAAACCCGGCAGAGGGGGGCGATGGCCCCCAAATAGGCAGCGCCCAAAATGATTAAGGAGGATTTCCCTATAGTATTTGAGGGTTTGTCTTCCCCCTTAAAAAGCTGGGGGAAAAAAGGGTCCCCCTTTTGGACCGGGGGGGGAGGGGGGCCAATTTGGGGGGAGGCCAGAAATCTCCCCTCCGGGTTTCGACATTGGCTTTTCACTAGCCAGGGAAATAAGCATGCTGGGAGGCCATCTGCACAAGTGAATCCGAAGGGCTCCCCTCCTCCATTTCCCCGTATACTGCCCCGGTGCTGCGGGTCATCCCGCCCCGTTTCCTATTTTTCCACTACCTCCTCCACTTTCTCCTGCTTTCCCCCCTCTCTTGCACCCGGGTAGAAAAAAACCCTCATTTTACCCCGACAATGCTTCTGCTCCAAAGTCCCCTCCTCCTCCATTTCAGTCCCCACCGGACTATTTGGCCGCGGATGTATCGCCCCCTTCTCCGCCCCCCGGCCCAAAAGATTTTTTTAGAAACTGTTTCCCGGGGCATAAGCGTGCAATGACGTTATTCATTTCCCGTAGTCCTGGCGACTGACAAAAAAAAAGTGGGCCTTCCCCGAATGGCCCCCAACAAATGGCCGGTGTCACGCATAAGCTGCCAAATGGCTGACATCAAAGTTTTCACAGGGGAATTTCCCCTGGCCTTTGGATCATCAAAAAAACGTTACTGGCCCCTTTTTCTGTTTTATTTCTCGGTTTCCCAAATTGTGGGAGGGTGGAATTCCCAAAGGGTGGGAAACCCTCGAATCAGAGTGTGGGGTTTGGGGGGGCCGTTCTGCCGCTTTCAAACTCAAGGAGGGTGTTCCTGGCTTTGTAAAGGAAAAGGGTGAAGTGCATGGGAAAAGTTTTTCCTGGCCATTTTCAGAAACATTCTGGGAAAATCGGGGGAAAGACTTCAGGGAAACCTTTTTACAACCAGATTGAAAAAGTTGCCATGCAGGGCGCATGGCCATCCCCCCCTCGGGCAGCGCGGGAAACCCGTTTCCCCCCATTGTCCGTCCCCCATGGGGCCCATTTTTCGTTTGGCAAAGGAGAAAGCCCCCACATCGATTTCTTTTTTTTTTGGGATGGACGCGGAGCCCCCTTTCCCCCCCTGTGTGCTTCGGGTTTACCGAGGGGAAGCCAGGTGTAAAATGCGTGACACCCTGGGGCCTGGGGCCCGGGAAACAAAAATTCCCCCCGTGGGCCCCTAAGGACATGTACTTTGGCCCCCGACCGTAGTTTCAGCTCCAGACGTCCGCGCTGCCATGCACCTTGGAACAAACCGATAAGCTCAGGATGGCCCACCTTCTTTTTACTATTTATGAAGTCCCTGGTCCCCGCCTTTTTGGAAAATAAATTGGCTTGGAACTCTCCATCTCGGCTCGGCACAAGCCATTAGTTCTCTAAAACGGTGCAGAGTCCCCTTTTGGAAAAGGGGAGGGGCAGCCCAACAACTTGGAAAGGGCCGGTCAGTTTGCCCCTTGGGATGATTGGACGCAAACTGTTGTCTCTTTGCAATCGCCTGCTGAACGACTGCTGGTGCCATGAGTAGGGGGAGCAGGACATCTGGACGGGGGAGATGTAAAAGGAAACCGCCCCTTCTGCAAAGGGTGGAGCCTTGAGGGGTGAATGGAACGGTGCACTGGCCGCTGCTGCTGCTGTTTGGGCGGCAGGTGGACCACCACATCTGAGCCACGTTTCCCCCGTCCACCGGATGGTGCGTGCATGTGTTGATGCAGGGGTGGTCCCAATGTTAGCTCCCTGGCCAGTTCACTTTCTGCCTACAGATTCTACATTACCCATATTCGGCTCCCCCGGGTCTTACAAAGAAATGCCACACCCCCGGGGTAGGTTTTACCCCCAAGGCTCCCCACTGAGTGTACTGCCGCCCCTGCCTCGCTGAGCCCCCGTGCCGCTACTTTCTTGGACCTGCGCAGCGGTTTTTACCCCGTGGCCGCTTGGCTCCCGCCCTCACACTGCTGCTATCCTGCTGACTCACGGCCACACAACCCACTTGCTGGCTGCGCCGCTGCCTGACCGGGGCAAGCTGACACCCTCTTCTCCTGACGATGATGAAGCCCTTGCCTCACCCTTTCTCCCAAGTGCGGTCGGCTACATCATCTATTTGTGTTTCATCGTCACTGCTGCCCTCATCACCGGTCTTGGTATGCAGAGGGCTGCCCCCTCACAACATGACCTCCCATGCCACTCTCAACATCTAAAACTTTGCCGCCTACTGCAAGAAGCAGGGGATATTGGCCCCATTTCTTCGCTGCCAAGTAGAGCTGATTTGCCCTCCCTCAAATTGTTCATCCTCGCTATATAGTGCCGCTGAGCCCAAGCCCCACATAGTAAGATCTCTGGCTGAGGGAACCGGATGGGACAGAGGCGGGTTGGGGACAGATGAGGGCCGCTGCCCCGCCTTCCGGGCCATGCCAACCTAAGGGTTGTGTCTGTCGTTCCCAAACGACTCTTGGCTGGGGTTGTCAGATGTCTCTGGGAGGAAGTGGATGACCTAGTCAACCAATAAAGAACCATTGGGTGCCGAACAACAACACACCCGCTAATGACAGCGGCAGTTGTGGCCTCACCGAGTGACCCCGCTGCGACGTTCCCTTCTTTGCTGCGGACCTGGGCCTGCTCCAGGAATGTTTGTGCCTCTGCCCCTCGCAGGTGAAGAGCCTGCCCCCTCTCTGTCTGACATACTGTTGTTCTAAAATGTACAGACACTGTTTTGATAGATATCTGTATATGATAAATAAAACACCCTGTATTTGACTCCAAATGAACCACTAAGAAGCTTGGGTAACCCTTGGGGTATAAAATTTTCGCTCCACAAATGGGCAGGAAAAATTGACTTGTATGTGCCGTTTAAAAACTCTGTGTATTTTACTGAATATAAAAGCACAAACAAAGGGTTAATTAACCTTCGGATATGAATTATGCTACAGAATTTCTTTGTGGGGGTGGAAAAAAAAAGTTTCTTTACTGAGTACAACTGCAAACAACGCTTAATTAACCCCTGGTGAAAAAAGCGCAAAAAATTGAGCAACCCCAAAAACTACAGTTTGTAGCGTTTCAAGGGGTGTTTTTTCTACGCTACATTCAAGATTTTTAAACTTGTAATAACCTTCGCTTGTGAATTGCAAGGAAAAATTAATTTTTTGGCGTGAAATAAACTTTTTTTAGTCCCCACAGCAGCAGAACAACGTTTAAATTTAAACCCCCTGGATGAAAATTGCGAAAAAACAATTGAGAAACCCAAAAACTACCAGCTTTTGTAGGGGAAATTTTTGGCTGTTTTCAAACGCTACACAACAAATAAAACTTTTTAATTAACCTTTTCGCTTGTGAATTATGCACGGAAAAATTTTTTTTGGTGGTGAAAAAAACTTTTCTTTTGGTCACCACGCAGCAGAACAACGCTTAAAAAACCCCTGGATTAAAATTCGCAAAAGAATTGAGCCCCAAAAATGAAAGGGGTATTTGTATGTAAAAACGCTGTTTCTTTAAATAAATACAAAGGAACAGGCTTAATCACCCTTGGATATTCAATGGCTGTGAGCAAAGCATTAAAATGTATATGAGCTGCAGGGACCACGGATTCAATCCAATACCCCACAAAATCAAAATAAACGTTTTAAAAGAAGCATCCTGATAAAGCTAACACCCCCCAAAAAAACGTGTAAAAATAGTTCTTTAGTATCAGCTATCATAAGCACCCTGGCAGCACCTTCCCTAATCATTTCAGTGAAGCGGGATGAGTTCTAGCGTCGCGCCCGGACTTTTAAGTCGGTGACTCACTAATCCCGCCCGGGCTTGATTGGCTTTTACCCCTGCACAGTCTGTAGGCTATGCCCTTTTTCCTCCCCAATTTTTTTGCCCCATTAATGCCATGTGCTCGCAGCCATTTATCAATCAAAAGACCTTCGTTCACGCGAAAATACCCCAAACTTTGACTTCGTTCAGAACCGAAGTTTTCCTGAAATTTTAAAAGAAATTCCCCTTCGTTAGAATCAATTCCCATCCTTTAATGGTCAAATTTTGGGGGTATTAATCAGTCACTGTGGGTTTTGATAAATTTGGGAAATTTTGTGGGATATTATTCTGGCCCATGGGGGGTGATATGAAATCTGGTGTCGTGGTATATGGTCTTAGTGGTAATAACCTAGGGATTCTGGTTTTGTGTAGTGGTGTAATTAGGGAACTGTATGAGAATTATTTAGTGGTTTTATACTTAGTACTTTGTGTTTTATCTTTATATATCTTTATAAAATTTCAAAACCGCTTATTTTTACTGTCCCCATCATTACAGATATGATCTATGTAGTGAAAAAACGCCTTTAACTCCACTTGCAATGACCCATTGCTTGCCCTACTATGCCGTCCATCTTCTCCCTTGGTACTGCATTTGGATGTCTACCGTTGCTGCTGGTGACTAAGTCAGGGATAGTGACCTGGGAGTCCAGTGCATGACAGACCAGATCCAAAGGGTTTAAGGGTAAAAATAAGTGGGCTCTTTAGACTCCGCTTATCAACATGATACTATGCTCGCTATGGATCTTCCAAATACTGCTGATGAGCCGTGACAATAACTTGCTGGATTCTAGAAGTTGGTGTGTTGGTCATTGCCTTTGGAGATGACTTTTTAATATGATCAGCAATTTGTCTTTTAATATGATTTCTTTCTACATTCTTTTTCTCATTTTACATCCAGTAAATTCTCTAAAACAGTTTTTGTCACTGTGTTGAAAAGTTAAACTTGGAAAATGAGGTGAAAGTAATGCAATATAACATATTGTGCACCTGTCTATGTGTACTGTAAATAGGTTGTGAGTCATCACCATTTACTGATAGTAATATGAAACAATAAAACAAATTGTTATGGTGATTTTTGAGAAAACAGCACAGAGAAAGATAACAATTTAATCTCATTTCAGGAACAATAATAGCTTTATTTCCATACATTTTACCTCCTACTCCTTTTCTGCATATGCGATGCAGAACATGACTTTATACATTGTTTTTTCATTGGCAATGACAAAATGGAAGCATGCTCTGTAAATTACACACTCACAAATTGGTCAGTAAGGTCACACTCATGGTCAGTAAGGGGTGCCCAACATATCGGTACGACATGAACATTTCGTGGACTCAGAAAGAGTCTGCATGATCGCCACATGAACCAGCAGTATATTAAAGCTGGCTCCATGCGATATAAGCCACGATTGGAGTTTACACTGGTTGTGTCCAATTAGCCCCTTAGATGCCATGGTCAATTGCGACCCTGCACATAAGAGGAATTACAGAGGTAGGGGGCTTAATCGCTGTGTGATAACCTGGAAGTCTTTTCTTGTTTGGGACTTCACTACATCCGGCCAGGCCCAAGGTAACAACAGTATAATACAGTGCTGTACAGTTATGTACTGCACTGTATTACACCAGTGAACTAATGATCGCTGAGTGTGATCTTCCGTGGGGACAAATAAAAAAAGCACAAAAAAGTGAAAAAAATAAATAAAAATCAAAGTACACATATTTGGTATTGCTGTGTTCATCTCGTTGAATACAAACTGATCAAAAAGTCATATAAACCCCACAATGTTTATGTATTACTATATTGTGATAGCCATAATTTTTTTTATTTTGCCATCTACAGAGCTGTCTAATGGTTCTTTTTTCAAGACGAACTGAAGTTTTCATTGGTACTATATATAAAAAGTAAAGTTTTCCCCAAAATGGTACCAATGAAAACTCAACCTGCAAAAAACAAGTCCTTATTTGGGAAAGTTCACACAGTATATTGCGGCGCATACCTGTGTGCACCGCAAGACACCGGTTGTTTTAGAAGTACGCGCTGGCCAGCGTGTATTTCTAAAACGCTCTGGCCAGGCCCCCATTCATTTTCCCAAGTTACATGTCACTTCTTTCTCCCTCAGCTTAAGACACATCAGTGAAAACGGCACGTAATCATAGCTCTCAATGAGAGCTATAAACTACCGTAGTTGCGGGCCATACATTGGGACTAGTGCAGTGCAATTACGCCCCAAAATGTTCCCCCGCAAAGACACCATTTGAACATACCCAAAATACAACCATACAAAACCTTGACATTCCATTACACTTAGAATTTTTTTTGGGCTTCCTAGTATGTTATATAGTACGGTCAATGGTACATAGATTTTGTCCTACAAAAAATAAGCCCTGATATGACTATGTAGACAGAAAAATAAAATTAAAATATGGAAGGCAGGGAGGAAAGAACGAATGTAAAGAAAAAAAAATGCCTGGTCCTAAAAAGGTTAAAAGGAATGTGTCATCAAAAAAATTACTTATTGTTTAACTCAAGTTTTTATGATAAACACATTTTCAGGAATTTTTGGTTAGTTTTTTTAAATTTTCCATATCATTTTCAATATTTTTTTAATAATTCTTAAGTCCTGCAGTTCTCACTTTGGCCACTAGGCCTAATAATAGTTTGACACTTCCTGTTCTGTAGAGAGAGATTTTCAATAGTCTGCTCACTATCAGTAGAAGCAGGGTTATACTGAAAGGTGACACCAATGTGTATAGATAACGTAGGATCCACCAGTCACAATAGGAGTTGTCACAGCTCCCCCTCCCTGTACACTGACTTCTTTGAATCAGCAACGGAAGGAAAACGCAGCTCACCTTGATGTAAGTAGTCCAGTGGACTCGTGGCGACTCTGTGCTCTAATCCTCGGTCATGACCCGTAGTCGTATGATAATCCAGAAAAGTAGAAATGGATTGGCACCAGATGAAATGTATAAAAATGCTGAACGCCTTTATTCCAATAGTAACATCATAAAAGCCACAAAAAAAAAGCCACAAACGACAACGTGTGCAGAAAATGGAAAGATCAGAGGGGTGACCAGCTGACGCGTTTCGGGCCAACTTTGCCCTTAGTCTAAGCTGCAACTAACTGATGCTACTAACCTCTTATAGTATGTGACATAAAAAACATACATAATCATCAAACAATTAACACCTGGTAAAACATACCTGTGGATCTGCACTTCTCCCCATTGCAGCGACAAACGCCGTAAAACCGGAAACCGGAAGTGTAAACTTGCGTTTCAAACACCGGAAGTGACAGAGTCACAAAACAGGATGTGGAAATGACGCATCGCTGTGTGTAAAACCGGAAGACTGGAAGTAATTATTCCATAGTTGCGTTCCAAAAACCGGAAGTGACGACAAAAGGACCAACACTGAATGAATGTCACGTTGCCCTGGGGAGGCGCAAGATCCTAATACATAAAACTAGGGGACACACACCTACAAAGCGGCCCGAAACATCAATACATACTAGTTATAACTTTAGCAATTAGAGCAATGTAAGTGCTATAGATGTTAAAGCAACACTCTGAAAAGTGAATTGTACGATGTATTAATACATAAATAATATAATGTAATAGCTGTAATTGCTCCTATAAAAAATATAATAAGAGGGTGAATAACAATATACCATATAAAAAGAAAATCCTGAGATATGAAAAGCTTATGGTTGTCTTATTAAAAATGAAACATGATATCCTTACGCAGATTCAACCCATTGGGCGAGATGGTGTTAAGGACGAGTGTCCCATAAGCCTCCCTGTCTCTCACCACATATTCCCAATTACCCCCCCGCACTGGTCTGTGTACCTTTTCTATGGCAACCGCTTGTAATCCAAATGTTTGGGACCCGTGTAAATCTATGAAGTGTTGTGCTACGCTCGATTTGTTACGTCTGTTCAGGTTAGTGATGTCATTTAAATGTTCCAAAAAACGGGTTTTAAATCTCCTAATTGTGCTACCAACATAGATTAAATTACAAAGAGTGCACATAAGAATATAAACAATATGATGAGTGTTGCAGTTAATATAACTTTTTATATCGTAGGTGTGGGAGGAATCGGAGTTGTGAAAATTATGGGTGGGGGACACGTATTTGCATGTTTTACAGGGGTGAGATCCACATCTGTAAAACCCTTTGTGTTACAACCAATTAGTCTTAGTGATTCTAACGGACAGATAGTTAGATGATAATAAATCACCGATCGTTTTGGATCTCCTGGCTACCATGCGACATCCATTTTTTAAAATGGAATCAATGATCGCATCCTCCTGGAGAATGGGTAAATACTTAAGAATAACCCCTTTGATTGCATCGAAGTGATGACTATGGTCTAATACCACCACTAAGTTATTTTGCTCTGAAGTTGGCTTGCATATACTATTATCATGTGAGTAAGTGTCCACTCTGGGTAACCCCTCGCTCTGAGTCTTTCATTAATAATACTTTTCTCCACTATGAAATCTCGGGGAAGGCTGCAATTCCTTTTTGCCCTGATGTACTCACCTACTGGTATGGCTTTTTTAGTATGTGTTGTGTGATAACTTTTGTAGTGTAATATTGTATTGCCACTGGTGCTTTTACGAAAAGATTTAGTGGACACTGGTTGTTGATGAATGCCCGTGAGTTCCAGGTCCAAAAATGTAATGGTTGTACTTTCTATATGATATGTAAAATGCAAGTTAAATGGATTGTTGTTAGGGAAGTACACTAGAGTGTGTACGGCAGGCACATCCCCTCTCCATATAAGGAGGAGATCGTCTATGTACCTGCCGTACCACTCAATCTGATGTAGAAAAGGGTTGGATTCAGAAAAAACATACTGTATTTCCCACCATGAAACCATGAGATTGGCAAGGGAGGGTGAGTATTTCGCGCCCATTGAGACACCCTTAGTTTGTAAATAAATGTTATTACTGTAAGAGAAATAATTTTTTATGTTATATACTATAAGAGGGTAGTAGCAGCAGTTAGTTGCAGTTTAGACTAAGGGCAAAGTTGGCCCGAAACGCGTCAGCTGGTCACCCCTCTGATCTTTCCATTTTTTGCACACGTTGTCGGTATGATGTTACAATTGGAATAAAGGCGTTCAGCATTTTTATACATTACATCTGGTGCCAATTTCTACTTTTCTGGATTATCACACTGACTTCTTTCCAGGTCACAGAGCAGGCCTAAATTTCTCCTATAGACATCAAAGTGACTGATCCAGTTCACAGACTCCTACGTGTATGAAGCTGCTGTAAAGCATCTCTCTAAGGGTATGTTCATACGGTGTCTTGGGTCTGTGTGACCATCCGCTGTTGGATGCGTGTTTGGGTCCATCTAGACAGACCCACACACGCATCTAACAATGAGAAGTAATTTTACACCGCTCGCAATGTAAAACACGTATCAGTGTTCACAAGAGTCATCGCCAATACATGTTTAGATTGTGTCTTTCGGATTCGTCTTTCGGATATGTTCCATGTCAATTCATGGAGAGAAAGACGCAGCAGGAGCCCTATAATAAAGTATAGGGTGCGATCCTGCTGCATCCAAACACGCAGCTGCCTGTTGGATCCGTGTTGGATCCGTTTAGGATCCGATCAACGCAGCGTTTTGATATGTGATTTTCGGTTCCAACACTGATCCGAAAACTATCCCAAAATGCCATTAAAGCAGTGCAGGCAAGAATGCTGTCCCCACAATCATATATAGACGACTGAATTGAGAAATCTACAACCAGAAAATAAAAACGGCTGAGAAGAAAAGAATATGGATCAGGGGCTTGATGTAATAAGTAAAAAAAAAAATGGCGACATATTCCCTTTAAGATAATTCACATAGCTAAGGAGACATCATCTAGGTGTGGTTCTTCTCGAATTTTTGCCAGGGGCTGTAGGTAGCAAACAATTAAGATGAGACGTTTTAAGAATGAGTTTACCTATAAATTCTGTGGAAAGGAAACTGTATCCAGCAGAATAGAAACTGAGAAATTGGTTCCCTCTCACCCAGCTGGATCTTTAGTAAAAATACAAATAATACACATGATTTGTGTGTTCAATGCTATACATGCAACATGATGTTGTCACTTATTCTTGTATATTACATCTAAGCAGAACAGGTCAATGATAAAAATTGGAGTCATGGAGATGTGTGCTTTTAGTTATCCTTTTTTGGTAGCCACCTGCAAAAATATGGATTAGAGCGGAGTCTGGGTCATGTTTTCTTTGTGTACAGATTGAAGTGCTATGAGTGTATCTGTACATCTGGGTTTGTAATGATGATTTTCACATCATTGTTAATAGAAGGCATTATTCGCATTTGGAAAAAAATTCTCTCTACAATGTAAAAGATTTAATGAAAAATATTCTTTCATTTTATAAAAGCCAGAGATTAGCTTACAGGTTCATGTGGCCATATGAAGAAATGGATGCCAGCAACTCCATTGATGCATTTAAAAGTGGAAGCTTTTAATGGTAATCCAAAGCGTGGAGATACATACAAGTGGAAGGATAAGAGCTGACGCGTTTCGAGTCTCACAGGAAGCTTTTAATGGTAATCCAAAGCGTGGAGATACATAGAAGTGGAAGGATAAGAGCTGATGTGTTTCGAGTCTCACAGGAAGCTTTTAATGGTAATCCAAAGCATGGAGATACATACAAGTGGAAGGATAAGAGATGACGCGTTTCAAGTCTCACAGGACTCTTAATCGTAGCATAAGCAGCTAACAACAAAGCTTGTTTTATATACCCTCCAAACATTTGAAAACATACTACTCACCTGGACGGAAGCGCGAAACGGCATGCAACATCCAGTCGGGATCAAACACGTCATCGGACACGGGGAGGAGCTCAGGTCAGCAGCGATGTATCGCGAGACATGGTCACGTCCCAAGGACGAGACCAGAACATCACGATTACATCACCGCCGACACAGAGAAATCCCGTCCAATGCCCGCGACGTGCAGCCCCGAACAGGAAATCGCATGTCACAACGCGTTAACGCCCAGGTGAGAATACAGACAACACATTCCATAAATGGAAAACAATATCAGTATAAAAATGATGATAATGGATACAGGAAACACAGCTGAAAAGGTACAATACACAAAATACAAAATAACCCCGTACAAGAAATAATAATTAGTGTTGAGCGATTTTTATCGACAAAGTTGAAATCGGCAAGGTTTTTTATGGTGATCGAAATTTCCAGATCATGCGATAATTAAGGTTAAAATCTGTGCATCATCTATTAAGATCGCGCCTTTTTCGGCGCTTCCTGTAATTTTGGTGGCCAGCAAATCAGATTACAGAATAGAGCAGGGTGAGATGTGTGTGCGACGTCATGACTGGGATGTGTATGGTTGTGATTGGCTGGAAAAATCACATGACCTCGTTTTACATAGAACAGCGTTTCCTGTTTCAGCCTCAGTGTCTCTCAGCGTCTCATAGGGATAGGACCTGCGTTCTGCCTGTGGCCAAACAGCTCAGCGAAATTAGTCTATTTCTGCACAGAGAAACCTCTACTATTAGCTGTGATCCTTCCAATTTAGTTAGATTAGGGATTCGAACATTTTATGTAGTTAGCTAGAGAATTTTAAAGCAGAATCTACCACTGTAAATTCACGGCGGTGGGAGCGGAGGAGGACGATGAGGAAGATCAGTTTGCTAGTGCCCCTCGACCCAGAGGCTTGGGAAATCAAGGCTCCATCTCTCACATGAGTGCTTAGATGCTCCATTTCCTCCAACATGATCCTCGCATTAAGGCCATCAAAATGAACAACAGTTACTGGGTGGCCACCCTCCTGGATCCCCGGTACAAAACAAAAATCAGCACTTTCCTTCCACCCACCCAAATAGAGAGTAAAATGCAGGAAATGGAGACCTTGCTGATTGATCAACTGGAGACATCTGTTGCGTCTGCTTCACGTTCCCCAAATGTCACGGTGGAACAACATCAGCGACGTGACAGCAGTAGAGTGCCAAGTAGGCGTAGCGGCAGCAGCAGGCAAGGTGGCAGAAGCCTAATGGGTGACCTCTGGCAATCTTTGTTTACCACCTCACCGACGCATGCAATGCAGGGCACACATCCAACACACAGAGATCAGCTTAAGATCATGGTGCACGACTATCTGCGTCTCAACACCGATGTTTTTGCATGTGTTCCGGACCCAATAGACTTCTGGGTATCCAAAATGGACGAATGGCCCGAGCTGGCTCGTCACGCCATAGAGGTGTTGTCCTGCCCAGCAGCCAGTGTCATATCTGAGCGGACCTTCAGCACAGCTGGAGGAGTCATTACAGACAAACGCATCCGGCTTTCCACAGATAATGTGGATCGTTTGACTTTCATCAAGATGAATCAGGCATGGATCTCTGATGATGTTGTGGCCCCAATTGCCGAGGTCACCGATTAGTTGCCAGTCTACTTCACATTCCTTTTCAAACAGAAATGGTCCTCTTGAAAACTTTTTTTTAAAATGATCATTTCTTACTGCAATTTTTATTCTCTTTTCCCAACAGTTCATTTTGCTGGTTTTGCTGTGAGGAGACTGTAAAAGACAGCAAGGTTTCATGACAACACCATATTCCATTTACTCACTTTATCTTAAGAAGTTTTCGCATTGTCAATGGTTTTGAGGTCATGTTGCTGTGAGATACAGCAATAATCATGGTCCTTTGGAACAGAAATGTGACTTCTAAGTGGCATTTCTCCCTCACAATTTTTAATAGTGGCTGAGAAGTCATATTTATAATTTTTTTGGGGTCATGTTGCTGTGAGATACAGCTATAATTATGGTCCTTTGGAACAGAAATGTGGCTTCTAAGTGGCATTTCTCCCTCACAATTTTTAATAGTGGCTGAGAAGTCATATTTATAATTTTTGGGGTCATGTTGCTGTGAGATACAGCTATAATTATGGTCCTTTGGAACAGAAATGTGGCTTCTAAGTGGCATTTCTCCCTCACAATTTTTAATAGTGGCTGAGAAGTCATATTTATAATTTTTTGGGGTCATGTAGCTGTGAGATACAGCAATAATCATGGTCCTTTGTAACAGAAATGTGGCTTCTAAGTGGCATTTCTCCCTCACAATTTTTAACAGTGGCTGAGAAGTCATTTTTATAATTTTTTGGGTCATGCTGCTTTGAAATGCAGCAATACTACAGGTCCTATAAAAAAAATTTTTTTTCTAACAGACATTTGTTCTTCACAATTGACCAAAGTGGCTCAAGGGTCATGCTTTGAATTTTTTGGGGCATTTTGCTGTGACATGCAGCTATACTACAGGTCCTATTCTAAAAAATGTTGTTTCTAACAGACATTTGTTCTTCACAATTGTCAAGAGTGGCTCAAGGGTGATGGTGCTGTCAGAAACAGGAATAGGTAGGACACTGTTAATGGACACATATTGCAAAATGACTTGTTTTTGCAAGATCTTTAACATAGCTATCAATCCCTGTATTGAGACAACCCATTTAATACAATGAAAAAAAGAGAAACAAAGACATGGTGGGATTCCATCCTATTTAAAAATGTGTTTTCTAGAATTAACGTACTAAAAAACTTCCATTTACAAAATAGCTGTTAAAAAAATTCCTCTGAATTGTACAAGGGAGGTACAGGAAAACTTGACCAGATGTAGGTTTATTCAAGGACATGGAGTATGGAGCACGGACAGAGAACAAAGTACAGAGACCATTTCTTCCAGCACGTTGAGTATAATGAGAAAAAAGAATGCCCAAGATAAAGGGCACCTGGTGTAAAGGAGCGTTAACCACCAGTATTTCCAAGTGAAGCTCAATTGGTCCACACTCATACGGAGGGGCAAGCGCTAACCAGGTATTGACTGTGTACAGAGGAAGGCTGGAGTTCTCACACTTCCGCTTCCGCACTCTGCTTCAGCACGACAGTTTTCGTTGCTGCGTCATCAGGGCATTTTAACCTGCGTGTTAATAGATGACGGACGCCAGCCTGGGCTTTCACCGCACCCACTGTAACTCCGGCCCTGGGTCATGCTGTGGCCCAGGACAGGTATAGTCAATGTCCAGTGAAACTAAAATGGTGGTTGAAAGACTCCTTTTTTCCGGCACTTTTTAAATGTGGGGGTCATGCAGGTTTGGGGCTCATGCTGTGGCCCAGGACAGGTATAGTCAATGTCCAGTTCAAGTAACATGATGGTTCAAATCATACTGCCTTCTGGCACTTTTTAATTTGTGGGTGATGCAGGTTTAAGGGTCAGGCTGTGGTACAAGACAGGGATAGTAAATGGTCTGTGACTTTTTTTCTGTGACTTTTATAACCTAAGTGTGTTGCCTAAGATGTAGCACGTATCCATTTGACTGTTGTGGATGTTAATTTCAGCTTCTCCAGCCTTGTTTGGGTGTAATAATGAAGGTGTTGTTGCTCTCCCATAGACTTTAATGGTCATCGCGCATAATCGATGCTCACTATCGAAAAACCTTATCGATAGCGGCCGACTATCGACTATCGATCGATCTCTATAGCCAACGCAATCGCTCAACACTAATAATAATAACTTCAGAAAGAAATGAGAAAAAGCCGAAAAGGAAAAAGTATATGAAATTATGTTATATGACACAAAGTATAATGAATTAATAATTATACCTAATAATGAAACAAAATTTCATTACGTGTGTTAAGGCCAGCAGGACTCACAGTATTAAGCGTATATATCCAATACGCTTCACGATCTCGCAATTTACGTTCAAAATTGCCTCCTCTGTTCCCTAAAGTAACTTTCTCAATGGCAAAAGCATGGAATCCCTGAATATTAGACTGATGTACCTCTATAAAATGTCGGGATGCACCTGAAATTGTGCGACCTAATGGATTTTTAATACCATTCAGATGTTCCAATAATCTTACCATATATTTACGGGAGGTGCAACCCACATAGATTAAATCACATATATCCCATTTGATGATGTATATTGCTCCCGATGTATTACAATTCAGACAATGATTAATCTTATACGTATTTATACCATTAGAGAATGTTTGAGTGGGCGTTATGTATCTACAGGTTTTGCACGGATGACAACCACAGCTAAAAAAAAAACTTTCGATTCAAGCCAAGTAGATCTCTGAGGATTTGAAGAAAAAGAATTAGGGGAAATAGTGCCACCAATAGTTTTAGGCCGTCTGGCAACTATCCAGCAGCCATCATTTAGAATATTTGATAGAGTAACATCTTGTTTAAGAATGGGCAGATATTTCCAAATAATATTTTTAATCTGATTGAACTCAGAGTTGTAGTCTAACACAAGAGTGGGGACACTAACATCCGTTTTCTTCCTTTGTTTATAAGACAACAACCTCTCTCGTGGGATATGTTCAACCTTATTACGTGCACGATCTAATACCCAATTGGTATATCCCCGTGTCCGAAGGCGTACACATATATCCAGGGATTCATCAAAGAAATCCTGCTCACTACTACAGTTACGTTTGGACCTGATTAGTTCCCCGATTGGTATGGAAAGCTTCGTGTGTTTAGAATGGTTGCTTTTGTAATGTAATATAGTATTTCCCACTATTTCTTTCCTATATGTTTTGGTATGAATAATAGTATCAGGAGTACCTGTAAGTGTAAGGTCTAGAAAAGAAATTTGGTGCAATTGTACTATATGAGTGAAAGATAAATTAAAAGGATTATTATTAATATAGTCGATGAAGAGTGGTATGGCAGACACAGGACCCCGCCATATAAATAGCAGGTCGTCAATGAATCTGCCATACCACTCAACATCCAACAAAAATGGGTTGTCAGAAGAAAAAATATACGATGCCATCCACCAAGACATGACGAGGTTCGCCAAAGAGGGTGAGAACCTCGCCCCCATGGAGACCCCCCTCAGTTGGAGAAAAAAGTTGTTGTCAAAGATGAAATAATTATGTTGCATTAAAAAGGTGGTAACTAACTTAATAAACAGTTTTTCATCATCAGAAAAAGAGCTATAAGTATCCAGATGAAAATCTAATGCGAGTAAAGCAATATGCAATGGTATGCTTGTGTATAAGGATTCAACATCGCAGCTCAGCCAAGAGAAACCTGGTAACCATTTTTTCTTAGAAAAATCACGCAACACTGCCTTAGAATCCTGAAGGAAACCAGGTACTCGGATTACCAATGACTGAAGCTGCGTGTCTAACCACTGGCATAAACGCTCACATAGTGAGCCAATGCCAGATACTATGGGGCGCATTGGAGGAGGATTTTGTTTTTTGTGGACCTTAGGTAAGCCATACAAGAGGGGAACGGTGGAGTCTGAATCTAGAATATAATCAGATTCTTTGGAAGAGATAACATGTAAAGCCAAACCTTCATCAATCAGCAATTTTAGTTTGGCACGAAAACAAGTAGTTGGATTGTGAGATAATTTTTTATAAGTAGATGTATCAGAAAGTAATTTTAGCATTTGCTCACGATATTGTATTTTATTTATGACCACCACCAATCCCCCCTTTGTCGGCCATTTTGACAACAATGTTGGGCATATTTTGAATTTCATTGAGAGCCTTACGTTGTTTGTGGGACAGGTTAGACTGAGATGTTACATTAGAACATAATTGCTTAATATCCTGTTCAACTACAGTTTGAAAAGTTTCCATGCAGGGGACTCTTTCTTGTATGGGGTAAAATGTTGGATTTTTTGTGAAAAATGTTCTACGATTATGATGCATATTCTCTGAAGTATTGTCAAGTTCCTGTAACAAAGTCACAGAGACTTGTTCTTGGAAAGATAATCCAAGAAATTCATTATGGGTATCAATAGATGTCATAGAGGATGATGCATCAATATCGTGACCCCAAAAATGACGTTTCACTGTGAGGTCTCTAACAAAGCGATTTAAACTTTTAAGTGCAGAAAATACATTTAATGGTTGATTCACAACAAACCCCAGCTTTAGAACCTCCTCTTGTGCAGGGCTAAGCATCATGTCATTGCACTGTGCAAGTGGGGAATATAATAAGTAAGTTTATTTTAGCCATTGGAGCCTATGGACAGAGTAGTTAAAGGTAAAAAAAAACAAAAATCTTTAGGGATACACAGATGTCCAACATAACTTATGAACAGCATTCTGGATCTGTGGTTAAAATTGCTGCCTCACAACAACATTTTAAGTCAATGTTGAAATAACAGATCTGATTCAAACAGATAACAGGAACTGCAAGGAGATTGTATGTTCTGCCTGAGATACCTGTCACACTTCAAAAATAGTAAAAGCTGGTTAATCACCCATAACCCTTTGGATATTGCAGTATTCAGTTCTGGATCTCCTAGAAAATGTTGAAATAAATTGTTGTTTTATTTTAAAAAGAAGACGCGTTTCGTGCACGGCCCTTCATCAAGTAAAAAAATAAACTGACAGTCATTGGTTTCCTATGCAATCAGCCCAAATGTGTGTGTCTGAAATAAGGAAATTAAATTGTGAGCCCAATGGGGACGAGGACTGATGTGAGTGGTGGTAATCACTGTGTGGTGCACAGCATACAGATAAGAAAATAAAGCCTCCTTCAAATACACTTTTTTTTCCTGCATTTTCTATTTTATTTTATTTGTATTTTTTACATGTTTTTGATAGTGTTTTTCTTTTCATGATATGTGTTACATGTGTTTGGTTTTCTTATTTGGAGGGGTGAAGTGTTTTGTCTTATATAAATGCCTATGGGGAAGACACCTGAAAGAATGCCATACCTAGAACATGATGTAGGTAGAAAAAAATGCCACAGACCCAAAGATACCACAATGTTCACACACCGTTTTTTAGATGCATGTTTGGATCCGTTTTTTCAGACCCAAACACGCATCTAGCAATATGGCGTGTGATTTACATTGGTTTCCATGTAAAACATGCATTGGAGTTCAGATGTCTGATCACTAGAGATGGGCGAATTTCTCAAAAATTCGATTCGGTCACTTCGCCGAATTTTCCGACAAAATTCGTTTCGTTCCGAATTACTTCGGCACGAATCGCGTTAAAAAGCAGCTATTTCCAGGCTGCACAGAGCCTGCAGGGTGCTGTAGAACGTTGTGCCATGCTTAAATATGCAGAGGGAGCTTGGTTTGGTCTTCATACAATGTTGTGTTTTAGTATGACAAGCAGATGACTGCCGCCGCTTTTAGAATCGCTTCACTATAAAATTCCCTGGGCACTTAAGAGGGCAAAACTGACCAAAAAACTCAAGCGGGAATGTAGCCTGATAAAGTCATGCCAGCGAAAGCTGGAAAAAAACAAGCTGAGAGCTCAGGTGGCAACATTAGTGACAGAGTGTGGAGGTGACGGCGGCAGCCACAGCAGCATGAGGTCCGGCAGTGGCACAATGACATTCTGGAGGTGGCAAAACACGAGGAAGCCACAGAGTGGCACAATGACTGAGAGCGGAGGTCACGGCGGCAGCAGTATGAGGTCAGGCAGTGGCACAATGACATTCTGGAGGTGGCAAAACAGGAGGAAGCCACAGAATGGCACAATGACTGAGAGCAGAGGTCACGGCGGCAGCAGCATGAGGTCAGGCAGTGGCACAATGACATTCTGGAGGTGGCAAAACAGTATTAGGCCACAGAGTGGCACAATCACACAGTGTGGAGGTCACAACAGTAGCAGCATGAGGTCAGGCAGTAGCACAATGACATTCTGGAGGTGGCAAAACAGTATTAGGCCACAGAGTGGCACAATCACACAGTGTGGAGGTCACGGCGGCAGCAGTATGAGGTCAGGCAGTGCACAATGACATTCTGGAGGTGGCAAAACAGGAGGAAGCCACAGAGTGGCACAATGACTGAGAGCGGAGGTCACGGCGGCAGCAGCATGAGGTCAGGCAGTGGCACAATGACACAGTGTGGAGGACATGGCAGCAGCCACAACAGCAGCATGAGGTCAGACAGTGGCACAATGACACAGTGTGGATGTCGCGGCAACAGCAACAGCAGCAGCAGCATGAGGTCATAGAGTGGCACAATGACAGAGTGTTGAGGTGGGTGGCAATACCAGTCCCTGGTAAAGATGGTGGTAGGCAGCTGGAGAAACTGGCAGCAGATGTATGGCATCAGGCGGGTGGTGGCATCAGAATAGTGGCTGAGGCAGGTAGTTTGAACCCAGACTGACGCCTAAATTGGTGTGTGGAAATCCTGGCCGATCCACGCCTGATTCATCTTGACAAAGGTCAGTCGTTCCACATTTCCTGTGGACAAGCGGGTTCTCCTTGGGGTAAACGATGCCCCCGCCGCACTGAACACCCGCTCTGATGCCACACTACTGGCCGGCAGGACAGCTTCTCCACTGCAAACTCGGCAAGTTGCGGCCACACATCCAGTTTGGCTGCCCAGTAGTCCAGCGGATCTTCTAACTGAGGTGGCAGAGTGCTGTCCAAGTAGGCCACAACCTGTTGGTTCAGGGACTGCTTCAGGTCCTGCTGCTGCTGCTGCTGGCGACTGCCCACCTCACTAGGCGGGTGAAGGAAGCTGCTCATCAGTGACTCCAGACTTAGGTTACTACTGATGAGCTGGTACTGCTCCTACCCCCCCACCTTCCCCCAGCAGCCGCGGCTTTAGTACGTGAGCGCTGAGGAACCCCCCGGTCAGACTTGTCAGAGGAGGGACGATGCCGCACATAGGCAGCAGCCAACTGATTACGGAGGATTTCCCTATAGTATTTGAGTTTGTCTTCCCTCTCAATAGCTGGGAAAAAGGCTCCCATTTTGGACCGGTAGCGGGGTCCAATAGGGTGGAGAGCCAGAAGTCATCCCTCTGCCGGATGCTGACTATTCGGCTGTCACTAGCCAGGCAAATAAGCATGCTGCGGGCCATCTGCACAAGTGACTCCGAGGGGCTCCCTGCCTCCATTTCCACTGTATACTGCCACGGTGCTTGGGGGTCATCTGCCTCATCTTACTCATCTCCATCCACCTCCTCCAGCTGCTCCTGCTCCTCCTCTCTTGTCACCTGGGTAGAAAATCCACTCATTTCACCAGACAATGCTTCTGCTCCAATGTCCTCCTCCTCCTCCTCCTCCATTTCAGTCCCCACCGGACTCATGTGGCCACGAGATGTAGTCGCCACGTCTCCAGTCCCCTGCCCAGACAGATTTTTCAGCATCTGTTCCAGGACATGAAGCAGTGGAATGACGTTATGGCCTCAACAAACGGCAGGTGTCACGCATGAGCTGCCACTGGCTGACATCAAAGTTACACAGGGGAGTACTTCTGTCTGCCTGGATCATCAAAAAATCGTTAATGGCCTTTCTCTGTTCATACAGTCGGTCCAACATGTGCAGGCTGGAATTCCAGTGGGTGGAAACATCGCATATCAGAGTGTGTTGGGGGAGGCCGTTCTGCCGCTGCAACTCGAGGAGGGTGTTCCTGGCTTTGTACGAATGGATAAAGTGCATGCACAGTTTCCTGGCCATTTTCAGAATGTTCTGAAGATCGGTGGAAGACTTCAGGAGCCTTTTCACAACCAGATTGAACACGTACGCCATGCAGGGCACATGGACCATCCCTCCTCGGTGCAGCGCGGACACCATGTTCCTCCCATTGTCCGTCACCATGGTTCCGATTTGCAGTTGGTGCGGAGAAAGCCACACATCGATTTCTTGCTGCATGACGCGGAGCAGTTCCTCCCCTGTGTGACTTCGTTCGCCAGGGCAAGCCAGGTGTAGAACTGCGTGACACCGCTGTGCCCTACACATGTGGTATGATGGAGCAGTACTTGTGGAGGCTAAGATGGTGGTGGTGGTGGAGGAGGAGGAGGCGGACATTGGCGCAGGTGCAGCAGTTTGACAACGTGGAGGAGAAAGCGGCGTCTCCTGTCCAAGTTGTTGGTGTGCCTGGGCTGGAAGCATATTCACCCAGTGGGCCGTAAAGGACATGTACTGGCCCTGACCGTAGTTACAGCTCCAGACGTCCGCGCTGCCGTGCACCTTGGAACAAACCGATAAGCTCAAGGACTGACCCACCTTCTGTTCTACATATTTATGAAGTGCTGGTACTGCCTTTTTGGAAAAGAAATTACGGCTTGGAACTCTCCATCTCGGCTCGGCACAAGCCATTAGTTCTCTGAACGGTGCAGAGTCCACCATTTGGAAAGGGAGGGACTGCAGGACCAACAACTTGGACAGGAGCACGGTCAGCTGCTGCACCTTAGGATGGTTGGACGCATACTGTTGTCTCTTTGCAATCGCTATATCACTGCAAATTATAATCCCTGTTAAAACATAACTTTTACTAAACTATCTAAAATTATACAATCTAGACCCCTATAAATTACCACTACATACCTAAATGATACAGCATACTGTGTACTATCCGTCAGTGGAGTAATCGCCCCGATAAAGGACGGCTCCGCTTTTATGACAGATAATATCACTATATACGTGTATAAACACCTTAAATCCCAGCTATCCCGACGCGTTTCCCCCGTACAATTTTAGGGTTCATCAGGGGATTAAAAAAACTCTCGCTGTGGAAAAAGAGTACGCTATATACAACGCATATACAACCTGTCTTGAATACAAATACCTCCTATTTAAATTCAATAGGGAGACTGATACTTAGCTTAGATGCTGTCAGGTATAAGAATGATACTCCCCGCAGCTCCTTTGGTATGCTGGCACCCAGGATAAGAGGGATACAGAGCAAATCGTCTCTGCTTCCCTTAAATGCCTCCAATGGCCCCTCAAATGTATAACGAATAAGCCCCTAACATTTCTAAATTGGTATATTCTACTTTATACCTATTGCCGGGTTCCTTTAAAGGTTGGTTTACCCGGTATTCCGGATATTAAACTGCGCATGTCCGGAAGAGAAAAGCATATCATTTCCGGTTAGTGCCGCCGGGAATGACACTGCGCATGTCCGAGAGCCGGCCCAGACCATGCGGCGCCCGGCGTTCTAAAAACTTCACTGCGCATGTCTGGAAAGAAGATACATGTCACTTCCGGGTAGCGCTGCCGGGATCGTCACTGTACATGTTAAAAGCACAGCTCGACCTCTGCGCCGGAGCTACAAATACGTGCCTAACCAAATATACGCCATAACGACAGCACAGATAACCCATGGCGAGTGCACTCATTCCCGACGCCACCCCATATACTCACATGTATATTGATAGCAAGCGATTGTAACGGGACGTCTCGCCTTAGTTCTCAAAATTTCCCAGAGCAATTACCATACAACCGACATGCATAGGTTAATAAGGGCTTAATACAGGGCCAAAAATTTCGGGGTACAACGTTCACTGTCCTCAGCTGACTTGAATTATCAGACTGTAGGTAATCAATGAATTTAATGAAAAAAATTATAATATGGTACTGATACATATCCAATGGTCAGATCTGAACAGTCAATAGTGATACTCTATGGAGAGTGCGAACAAGACAGAGCAGAGTGAACAGGCCCAAAGCAGAGTCTATTCAATAAAGCAACCAAATTGCAAAGTCTCTTTGCAATCGCCTAGCTGAACGACTGCTGGCGCCATGAGTAGCAAGGAGCAGGAGCATCTGGACCGGGAGATGATTTCAAAGAGAAACAAACTCCTTCCCGCAGAGGGGGTGGAGCCTTGACTGGCTGCAATGGCATGCGTGCCACTGGGCGCTTGCTGCTGTTGCTGCGGCGGCAGAATGGACCACCACATCTGAGCCCCGTTTCTCCCAGGACACCGGGTGGTGACGCTGCATGTGTTGACGCAGGGGCCCTGGTGCCAACGTTAGCTCCCTGGCCACGCTTCACTTTCTGCCTACAGATTCTACATATACCCATATTCGGCTCCTCCGGTGTCTTAGCAAAGAACTGCCACACCGCCGAGTATCGGATTTTACCACCAACGCTCCGCACTTGAGTGACTACTGCCGCCGGTGCCTCGCTGAGCCCCCGTGCTGCTACTTTCTTGGACCTGCGAAGCGGGTTTTTTACCCCGTGGCCGCTTGGGGTCCCGACCTCACACTTGCTGCTATCCTGCTGACTCACGGCCACACGACCCACTTGCTGGCTGCGCTGCTGCCTGACGCAAGCTGACGCCCTCTTCTCCTGACGATGATGAAGCCCTTGCCTCACCCGGCTCCCAAGTGCAGTCAGCTACATCATCATTTTTTTGTGTTTCATGTTCACTGCTGTCCTCATCACCGGTCTTGGTATGCCGAGGCTGACCTCTCACAACATGACCTCCCATGCCACCTCAACATCTATACTTGCCGCCTACTGCAAGAAGCGGGCGATATTGGCCCCATTTCTTCGCTGCCAAGTAGCTGTGACTGCCCTCCTCAAATTGTTCATCCTCGTTACATAGTGGCGCTGAGCCCAGACCACATAGTAGATCTCGGGTGAGGGAACCGGATGGGACAGAGGGGGGCTGAGGACGGTGAGGGCCGCTGACCCGCTCCCCGGGCCATCCCAAAACTAATGGTTGTGTCTGGGGTTTCCCCACCGACTCTTGGCTGGGGTTGTCAGAGGGTCATCTGGGAGGAAGAGGATGACCTAGTCAATCAATCAAGAACCCTTGGGTTGCTGAAAAACACACGGCCGCTAGATGACAGCGGCAGTTGTGGCCTTACCGAGTGACCCCTGCTGCGACGTCCCCTTGCTGTGCTGCGACCTGGGCCTGTTCCAGGAAATGTTTGTGCCACTGCCACTCGCAGGTGCAGAGCCTGCCACCTCTCTGTCTAACATACTGTTTGTTCTAAAATGTACAGACACTGTTTGATGATGATATTGTATAGATAAAATATACACCCTGTTTTTGACTCCAAATAAAACCCATTTAACAAGCTTGGCTCTAAATTGCGCTCCACCAAGCGCCAGGAAAAATTTCCGTGTATGTGTCGTTTAAAAACACTGTGTGTTTTACTAAATTTTAAAAGCACAACAGGCTTAATTAACCTTCGACAGAATTAGGCTACGGGAAAAAAATGTTTTATATTTTGGCGTTGAAAAAGACGTTTTATTTTTTGTCAGCACACCAGAAAAAACAACGCTTAAATTAACCCCTGGATGTAAAATTGCGCCAAAGAATTGAGCCACACAAACTAGTATCTTTGTAGCTATTTATAATTGCGTGTTTTCTACGCCACACAACAAGAGATACAGTTGTAATTAACCTTTGCTTGTGAATTAGGCTACAGGAAAAATTTATAAAATTTTGGCTTGAAAAAGACAGTTTCTTGGGGTCAGCACACCAGCAAAAACAACGCTTAATTAACCCCTGGATGTAAATTGCGCCAAAGAATTGAGCCCCACAAACTAGTAGCTTTGTAGCGTGTTACAATTGCGTGTTTTCTACGCCACACAACAAGAGATACAGTTGTAATTAACCTTTGCTTGTGAATTAGGCTACAGGAAAAATTTATATATTTTGGAGTTGAAAAAGACGGTTTCTTGGGGGTCAGCACAACAGCAAAAAAAACGCTTAATTAACCCCTGGATGTAAATTGCGCCCAAGAATTGAGCCCCACAAACTAGTAGATTTGTAGCGTGTTACAATTGAGTGTTTTCTATGCCACACAACAAGAGATACAATTAACCTTTGCTTGTGAATTAGGCTACAGGAAAAATTTATATATTTTGGCGTTGAAAAAGACGGTTTCTTGGGGTCAGCACACCACAAAACAACGCTTAATTAACCCCTGGATTTAAATTGCGCCAAGAAATTTGAGCGCACAAACTAGTAGCTTTTTTAGCGTGTTACAATTGCGTGTTTTCTACGCCACACAACAAGAGATACAGTTGTAATTAACCTTTGCTTGTGAATTAGGCTACAGGAAAAATTTATATATTTTGGCTTTGAAAAAGACGGTTTCTTGGGGTCAGCACACCAGCAAAACAACGCTTAATTAACCCCTGGATGTAAATTGCGCCAAAGAATTGAGCCGCACAAACTAGTAGCTTTGTAGCGTGTTAAAATTTCGTGTTTTAAACGCCACACAACAAGAGATACAGTTGTTATTAAAATTTGCTTGTGAATTAGGCTACAGGAAAAATTTATTTATTTTGGCGTTGAAAAAGACGGTTTTTTTGGGGGGTCAGCACACCAGCAAAACAACGCTTAATTAACCCCTGGATGTAAATTGCGCAATAGAATTGAGCAGCCAAAAATGAAGTGTATTTGTATTGAAAAAACTCTGTTTCTTTAAATAAATACAACAGGAACTGGCTTAGATCCCACTTGGATATTGAATGTATATTGCAGCTGCAGTGGACGCACACGGGAAATTTCAGATCCAATCCCCCAAAAAAAATTAAAAATAGAAACATTAAGAGAACAGTCTCTGAGACAAGCTGAGACACCCCACAGAAATCGCTATATAAAAAAACAATTCTTTAGTAAGAGCTATCAGCCGCGGCAGCACCCTTTCCCCGATCAGTACAGTGAGAGCGGTATGAGCTCCCCAGCGTCGCGCCCGGACTTATATAGTGCGGTGAACATCACAGAATCCCGCCGGTCTCTGATTGGCTTCATCTCTGCACATGTCATGCAGGTTGCCCTTCTTCCTCCCAGAGTGCTTTGCCCCATGTAGCGCCATGTGCTCGCAGCCATTTTATCAATCAAAAGCACACTTCGTTCACCTGAAGTACCCCAAAGTTCGACTTCGTTCCGAACCGAAGTTTTCCTGACATTCTAAACGAATTCCACTTCGTTAGAATCGATTCGCCCATCTCTACTGATCACCCATTTCGTGTTTTACATGTGCCCCGGGTTGCAGAATTTACGGCCAATTGTGGTGTTCAAGTGGATATGCCCCGATTACAGGAAATTTTTGTTTACCTTTTCTTCTCTGAGGATTTTGTTTCAAATATGGTAGAACAGACCAACATTTAAGCAAAGCAATTTATTGCTGCCAATCCCAATTCCACCTATGCGTGGACCACCACCAACCTGTGCGTGGACCTGAAAGCCCTGTGCATGGACCCCCACCAACTCAGTTGACATTAAAAAATGTTGGGCTCTTTTGCTCCTAATAAGAAAAAAAAACACAATTAGGTCTTACTAGAGCAGTGACTTTTATATTCTACCCCTTTGTATGCCATATTTATGACTTGCTTTGAAGCCAGACTAAAAATTTTACATTACAGTAATAACACTGATTACCCATTCCCTGATAACCGTAGCTACAACTGTCTATACAGACTTTGTCTTGTTACTACCCACTACAATGTAAGATATGCTGATCTATATAGCTCTAACAAACATGTAATGGTAGACGAGTCTCTACAGATCTAGCCATGTCCCAGTCCATTGAACTGTAGAGCTATATGGGTGGGATGAGTTTTTCTGATTAGGTATTGCAACCTTATTGCCTTCTAAGAAAATCCAGTGGGCTCCTTCTGTTTTTTCCTCGGTGCAGCAGCAGCACATAAAATGGAATAAAAAGCCATCATATAAGCATATATAAGCACTCATATAAGCACCAAAGTGGTACCAGTTAAAAAGTCAGTTCAACCCACAAAAAAATTCCCTTACATAGCTCTGTATAGGGAAAAATAAAAAGTTATGGCTATCAGAATACAGCAAAGCTAAATATTGTTTTACACAATAAAAACACTTTTTTTTAAAGCGCTTCAACATAAAAAAAATATATAAATTGGGTAT
Organism: Phyllomedusa bahiana; assembly: GCA_025379985.1. Classification (NCBI taxonomy): domain Eukaryota; kingdom Metazoa; phylum Chordata; class Amphibia; order Anura; family Hylidae; genus Phyllomedusa; species Phyllomedusa bahiana. The sequence continues at coordinate 118,499 of JAODAL010006098.1, forward strand.
CACCATAATCGTCTCGACCCAGGGAGTAAAACTAAGTTGTTAGTATACTGCAGGTTGAGCCCTGTTTATAATACAATGAAAAAACACTACTAGGATTGCAGTATTTTCTTCACCTTGCCTTCCAAAAAACGGATTTAAAACCGATCAAAAAGTCTTGCCCCCCCAAAAATGATACCAATAAAAATGTCGACTCATCCTGCAAAAAACAAGCCCCTACACAGCTCCGTACACAGAAAAAGAAAAAAGTTCTGGCTCTCAGTCTATGACAACGTAAAAACGTGTTTTTCTATTTCAGTAAAATTGTTTTTATTGTGTTACAGCAGTAAAACCTAAAAAATATACAAATTGAGTATTGCTGTAATCACATCAACCTGCCGAGTAAAGCTAGCATGTCACGGTGACCGCTGTTAAGAATAAAAAATAAAAAATGCCAGGATTTTTGTATTTTGATCAAAACACCTCATAAAAACCTTAATTTAAAGTGATCAAAGCATCATATGCACCCCATAATAGTACCAATAAAAACCTCAACACATCCCGCAACAAACAAGCCCATAATCATCTCCCTATACAGAAAAAAATAAAAAGTGACATAAAAACGCAATTTTTTATAAACGCATTAATATCGGGTAAAAGTAATAAAACATAAAAAAACTATATCAAATTTAAATCATTGGAATTGTACCGACCCGCATCATAAGGTTGTCCTGTCTTTTATACCGCACAGCACATGTTGTAATATTGAAGCCCAAAACACAATGGTGGAACTGACCCCCCACCCACCCTATTTTCATGGCCCAATGCTAAAAAAAAAAACAATGGAACACCTGTGTTCCTAAAATGCAAAATACACCCCTATATTAGATCCATGAGGAGTGTTGAATCCAAAATGTGGCGACTTCTGGAAGGTTTCATCTGTTCTGCAACTTTTGGGGTTTTGAAAATGACACATAGCACCCCCCAAAATCTGCTTTCCAAAAGCCAAATCACGCTCCCGCCCTTGTACGCCCTGCCATGTGCCCAAACAGCAGTTTACACCCACATCTAGGGTATTGGAAGAAATTTAGAAGCAAAAAAATTAACGCTAAAAAAAATAGTGAATTTTTTTAATATACTCCCTACACTCCTGGATATATTCCTCAAGGGGTGTAGTTTCCAATATGGGGTCTTTTTAGGGGTGTTAAGTTTTAGCACCATAGGGTGCCCACAAACCTGTAATGGCGCCTAACTAAAATCGGATTGAAATTAAGACTACAAAGTCCGGTAGTTGCTCCTCCTACTCTGAGGCTTGTGGTTGAGCCAAATAACTTATTAGGGCCACATAAGGGATATTTCTGAAAACGTCAGAATCTGGGGAATCAATATTAAAGGAGTTGTCTCATTACAAGCTTTCAGCCCACTTCAATGCTTCTGGCAGCAAAGGATTTTTTAATTGAGGGGCGTGCTTCTTGTCTGCCTCTTCTCCTCCCTCTTCCACCCTCCCCTCAGCACACAGATAGCTCTCCTTCTATGCAGCAGGGCGAGAGGGTTTGCTGCCAGAGTTAACCCTGTGTGTGCCTGCCTAGGTCTGCTGCAGGCTGCTGGATCAGCTGCACTGTCAGCTCCACAGAGACAGGAGAGGGCTGATCTATGAGTGTGGAGAGGTCTGTGAAGCTGTGTATGCCAATAGCAGAGCAGGGGGGATGCAAGTGTTCCTATACCTCCTGCTTAGCATACAAATCTCCACCTCTCAAGCAACAACAAACAAATCCTGTCAGAACAGACACAGGGCAGCTGTGAAGTGTTACTATACTCAGGATGTGTCACTAGTACAGCAGAGCATGAACCATTCACATGCCCCCCTGATCTGTTCTATTAGTATAGTCACAGCTCCATAGACATATTATGATTATAGTAACACACTTCACTGCTGTCACATCTACTGACCACAGATAAGCCTCATCTCTGCTCTTCTCAATCTGTGTAGAGAGCAGGAGGAAGCAGGGACACACAGGGTTAATCCAGGCAGCACAGACACAGAAGCCCTCCCCCTCCCTCCACTACAGAAGCATACTGTGCAGAAGGGGCTTTGTGCTCTGACCTGTATTCAGAAACAGATGAGTCACCAGACCTGACAGCCAGTGAGATAAAGATCAACAGTTCAGCTGCTATAGGGATTTCAGGAGCTGATGCACTACTACTAACAGGGATAACTCAAAATCAGTAGGACATTTGTAATGAACAAATATTGCAAAGCTGCTTGTTTTTTAAAGATCTTTTAATTAAAACCCAATCATTGTAAGCGAGACAACCCCTTTAAGTTGCATTTCCCTGGTCACATGTACTGTGTTCTTGTGTACAATTAATAAAAACTTTGCAAAAATAAAAATTTTGCAAAAAAAGTGACATTTTGAAATTTCACCTCCACTTTTCTTTAACTTCTGTGAAATACCTAAAGAATTAACAAACTTCCTAAACATTGTTGTAAATACTATAAGGGGTGTGGCTTCTTAGATGAAGGCATGTATGGGGGTATCTAACATACAGGCCCCTCAAAGCCACATCAGAACTTGACTGGTCCATTAAAAAATTTAAATAGCAAATTTTCTTGAAAATGTGAAAATGACTGCTGAATTTCTAAGCCCCATAATGTCGTAAAAAAAATAAAGACATTTAAAAAATGATGCCAACCTATAGTGGAAATATGGTAGATGCTAGTTATAAACTATCTTGAGTGGAAAACTATCTGTCTTATATGCAGACTTTTTGAAGTTTGAAAATGGCAAATTTTTCATGATATTTTGATATTTTTTGGACCAAAATTTCCTACTGACTTAAAGCACAATGTGCTACATGTATGAAAACTGTCTAGGTCTAAAATTCACTTTGTTGCAAAAGAGAGAAGGAGTGAGAAAGGAATCAACTCTTCCCAACCTCATGACAAAGTTTCTCCATCACTCCAGCCTTGCTACAAAACACCAGTGACTGTCTGTCCGCTGTCTCTGACATCATGTCCTCTCTCCATCTGAAACTAAACCTCACTAAGACTTAACATCTTGTCTTTCCGCCATCTACTACCAACCCCCCCCCCCCCCCGCTGCGATTTTCTGTTTCTGTATTGTTACCACCATTTCTCCTAGCAGCAGGCCCGCTGTCTAGGGGTTTTTATTTGATTCTGAATCTGACCTTCTCCCCATATATCCAATCCCTTGCCCGCTCCTGTCACCTGCACCTCAAGAATATCTCCAAAATCCGTCCATTTCTCATTTGTGGAAACGACTCAAACTCTCATTACTGCTTTATTCTTTCTCGTCATGAACTACTGCAACTCTTGCTTATCGTCACTCCTCTATGCATACTTTCCCTCTCCCAATCTGGTCCAGAATGCTGCAAGCCGGCTTGTCCTTTCTCTCCAGCCGCTATACGTGCCTCTACCCTGTGTCCAGTCACTGCACTGGTTTGCCCATCCAGTACAGGATACAGTAAAACACAGCACTCCTCACCCATAAAGCTCTCCACCAGCGCTGCTCCTCCCTACATCTCCTCCCTAGTCTCTAGTCTACCCGCCCTACCCGTGCTCTCCGCTCTGCTGATGATATCAGACTACATTCCTGCAAATCATCCGAACCTCCCATGCCTGCCCTACAAGATTTCACACGTGCGGCACCAATTCTCTGGAATATGCTACCGCGGCCGATCAGGCACTACACAACCCTCACAGTTTTTAAGAGGGCCCTGAAAATACAATCTTCTCGGTCTGCCCACAAGACCCTAACTGATATCACACACATCTGTTCACTCCCTGCACTTGGGCACTCACAGGCACTTAACTGTAATATAGATTACATTTCTGGGTGGCAGGTTCATCCATTTTTCATGTAAACCACCCCCTATTTATTGGAACATGGCCGGACCATTGTTAAACTTGGCACTTCTTACCGTAGTTTTCACCCATGCAAACCTAATAGAATGGTAACTCTCACGAGCATGGGCCCCCTCAACCTTGTGTCTCACTTGTAAGTACTTTTAATGTGTAAGACTGTATGTTTACCCTTGAATTTGTAAAGTGCTGCGGAATATGTTGGCGCTATAGAAATAAAGATTATTATTATTATTATTATTATTATTATTTAATGAAAAAGTGGATCTGATAGATCCATGGAGAATTCTCAACCTAGAAAGTAGAGAGTATACACATTTCTCCCACCCCCATAGATCCTGGTCAAGGCTGGATTATGTTCTAATTCCACAATGTCTGCTGCTCCTTGTAGAACAAGTCATGATAGGAGAAATGGTGATCATTGTTATCCACTAGTTAATACCGAGGGACAAGAAGTTTAAATGGAGATTTCCCTCTTTAATGGCCCAAAATGAAGAGTTTCAGAAAATGCTGCGTGGGTGGTGGTGGACAGAACATGAGTTGACTAATCTGCAGTCCACTGACTCTCCTCAGATTATATGGCACACTACCCAGGCTGTTCTTTGAGGCAGATTGATACAGGTAAAGGTATACACCGGCACACCAAAAGTAGTGAAAGAAGCGATATATTTATTTACAAAGCAAATAGTATCATGCCAAGTTGCTCCATACAAATGACTGAGTCAAAGATTAATCTGATTACTGCACAGAATTCAGAATAGGTGTAACATGAGAAGTATGATACAGATGTCAGTGTGACGTCAGTGTGACACTTCGGCTGGCAGGCCTTTATCAAACATTTGTTATAAATAAGAGGAGGTAAAGTGGGAGACGGCTGCATCAAAAGATGGATATAGAACGGTATCTGCTGAAGTTAAAGGGCCGTCCACACGGCTTATTGCAGGGACGGATTTGGAGCAGCATTGGGAGGACGAACATAATGTAGTTACACTTTGGCTGGCATCTAATATACATCTACAGCAAAGGAGGAAGGTATTAGATGTTATTTTTATAATAATAGCTACCCAGCCATTACGGTAGTCCACAGTTCTCATAGAGAACTATGGATTCCGTCTCTCCAACCCCACTCGGCGAATCCGCCGGGCGAGGAGAAAGTGACATGTTCATTATCCAGGCGGGATACGTGCCGTGGATAATGCATGTCTATGGGGCCGGCGGGCAGCGCCCCTGCCCCTTACGCAAGCCGTAATTGCGGGCGAAATCCGTCCCGCAATTACGGCTTGAATAAGCCGTGTGAACCGGCCTTAAGGGGGTGTCCGTGGCAAACGGCGAGTAAGAGGGTGGAGGAGAATGGGAGATGTCCAGAGCAGGTGTTGCTCCTCTAACTTGCATGCTTCGGACATCTCCCATTCTCCTCCGTTTGAAAAAGCTGAAGTGTGAAGAAAAATGCAATTTGCCTAGACCTAACTTTCCAGAACATTTCTTAAGCACCACTGAAAAAGGATAATATTCTAATGTATAAATAATATAAATTGCCATTGTATAATTATAGAATCTTGACATTTTGTTATACAGTAGATCCAGACCAAATGCTTTCACCCCAAAAATGTATAGAAGACATGGTGTCAGGAATCTCCTGCTATGACTTGGAACTTGTTTACTGTGTTTGCCTTAAAGGGGTTGTCTCACTACAAAGATTGTCATTCAAATTAAAGATCTTCAAAAAACAAGCAAGTTTGCAATATATGTTAATAACAAATCTCCTACTGATTTCTAGATAACTTGTTTTTAGTGGCTCCAGAGGCTGCTGAGGTCTCTATAGTCACCGACCTGCTTGTTCTCCCTGATAGGCTGTATCTCCGGCATCTCATCACAGCAGGTCGACTCGGGAGCGAGCACGCAAGTTTAACTATCTCCAGTCCATTCTCTCTCTGTCCTCACTCTGCCTGCTGCACAGAGCAGTGATTTAGAGCAGGCATACTAGCAGCCCCTGTCAGTTCCTCTGCTGCCTTATCTGTGTCTCAGCCTAATTATTATTCACTGCTGTTAACTATTTCCTGCCCATGTCATTCAGCTCTGAGTCTGCCTAATTAGCATTCACTCTCCTGTTAACCTAACCAGCTTCACTGCTGAAGTGAATGATTCCAGCAGGAAATAGTCAACAGTCAGTGAATAGTAATTAAGCAGAGACACAGACAGACATAGCAGTGAGATAACTCCATGAAAAGACAACAGGCTGCCCAGCCCAGCAGCTAGTACCAAAGGAGGATCACATCAGGGATTATTTAAATCACTTCCCCCCTGCCCAATTCCCTGTGCTGGGAATCCCAGGCCTGGGTGATCGCCTGCCCTGCGTGCTGTCATGTATGGGGAGAGAAATATGTGCTGTGTACACGGTGGATACTATTGAATGGTGAGCAGCAGGGGTAAGAACTCTGATCTGAGATGTTCTCCCTTCCAATGCTGTGTTGGCATCAGGACGATGCGCAGCAGCTTGACGTCACTCTGATGAAGGGAGGGGGGAGAGGACTCGAGGAAGCCAGTGCTCCCGCCCCTGATTTCAAAACTCCAGCTCTTAAGACAGCACCAAGGAAGGATGAAATCCAGTCGTGAGACAACTCCTTTAAGTTTGCCCTCAGTCAAGATGGTGGATCGTGTCTCAGTTGGGTGCCATCTTGTTTCCTGTTGCCAGTTCCTATATAAACTCCTCAAGCCTGATCATTGCTTGAGTATTGTGTTAAGCTCCTGCTTGTAGTCCTCTAGCCTGGAACTTGCATTATAGTTAGTTCCTCTCCTTTGCAGTTTACCCTGCAAAACTATCATACCTGCTACTCGTGACCGCGTTTGGATCCAGTCTTCATCTCTGCTGCCTCCTGTTCCAGTCTGCATTTGCCTTTTCTGTGTTTAAGCCAGTCCTCACCATTGGATTCCAGCTGTATCCACTAGTATCGTGACACATGGAGAAGGGAAATGCAGCTGCAGGATTTTCACTCTGTTTCATTAAAACAGTATAAGAGGAGATTTGGGGCAGCATTGGGAGGAGAACATATGTAGTTACACTTTGGCTGCATCTAATATACATCTACAGCAAAGGAGGAAGGTATTAGATGTTATTTTTATAATAATAGCTACACAGACACATTGTGTCACAAGGCAAATAACAACACATAAAAATACCACAAACACAAGAACATGGGTGAAAATAGTCCACAATGTTTTATTAAGAATAACCCAAAATTGAACAGCATTGAAAAAAATATATAATATAACCAATAACAAATAACTTTATGTAAAATCCTGACCAGTCCAACCAGCGTAAGCAGAGTGACCGTGTCCTCTCCAATAAAACATTGTGACAGATAATAAATTACTACAATGGAAGGCAGGCAGTACGCTGGAGCCAGATTACAACTTCTCTCACACTACTGCTGGACCTCATATAAAATAGAGAATCCTGTGGCTGCTGACCCTTCACCTATGGTATCTTCAGCCTGGATTTTCTGCCCAGCGACCCAGGTAACTGCCAAGATTTGTGATGAATTTCAGCTGGTGATCCTTGTAGCTGCTATGATCACAGTTCTGTTCTTAACCCTATTAATGAACATAGCAAAATATTAATATCTTGTCTAAGTTTTATTATGAAATATTTACATTTTGCTGTAAATTCATAGCTTGAACATTCTGGAGTAATAAAAAACCTTTAAAATTTCAGACAAGATAAATATGAATTCTCTTTACATTACATTTTATATAACATTTTATATAACAGGCCTTACTGGCAAGCAGCGCAGAATAAAATGGGAAGTTTTCACCCACAGTTCCCAATCTGGTCACTGCTTTTTTTTCTAACCTGAAACTGGAAAATACACATTCACTGTCCACATAAAAGAATAGTATCACAATGACAAATATAAGAAAACTATGCAGCAAATTTTTACCACTATGTATTAAAGACTAGGATCATAGAATATTGTGATCATGCACATAAGTCACATATATAGTAAACATTAAAATTGAGGAATTGATACACATAGTAAATTAGAAAATTTGTAGGATTTTTAATTTATACAGTAATTAACACTATTATCCTTAAATTAATATTGATTTGAGTACGTGCCGAAAATAAAAGTTTGCCCTTATATTCATTTAAGACCAAATACCGCAAAACTCCTTTAAATAGCTGTTAATTTGCATGTAGATTCAGGCATAATTACGGTGTTATATATTCCTGACTATGATGCAACATATAAAGCATTCTCCTTGTGCACTAAATATGATATTCCCTTCTTCAGAAAAGCACCGAGAAGGTGTAGGAAGTGCGTTGGATTTTAGGAATTTTTAATGGTTTTTTTAGTTATATATTTTATAGCTGTACAGGAATAAACGGACACTAAACTTATTGTGTGTCAAAATATTCTTAAACAGAGAAGATCTGTCAGCGTCAATACCCTCTTTGTTTGTTGGGATTTTTCCCATCTCAAACTTCATATATTCCTGACTATCATACAACATATAAAGCATTCTCCTTTTGCACTGATAATTAGGAAATTCCTTTATTCTTTGCCCGCAGGATTTGGTTTTCGGCATGTGTTGTGCAGAACAAAGCAGGGACTGGAGGACTTATGTCATAGACAACTTTGGGGAAGGCTTTCCTGTTCTAACAGGATAGAATCTGAAACTCCCCTTGTCTCTTGGCTGCATGAATGCCGGTGCTGTTTTAAAAGAAAAATAAAATTAACATATTAATTTCTATAAATAACTATCTTAAAAGATCCACATACTCCTGATATGAAAAAAACCCAACATTTTTCAGTTTTACATGTCAAAAATTTGTTTATTTGGGCAACATAATTTTAGATTGTGATCAATGATCCAATATTAAAATTAGAAGCTGCGGTCATTGAAGCACTAGTAGTCAAAATATTTTTGTTTTACATATATATATTTATTGTGAATTAAAAGGGTGTTTCAGTGGTTCGAAATGCTCATTCATCTGCCAAAGCATGATGAAAAATAGAGGAAAAGAATCATATTTATCTTTTGGATGCTGTTATTCTGTTCCGATGATCCCGGCTATAGCTTTGAACATTCATAGTTCATGTGACAGGTATGGCCGCTGTGGCCTGTGATTAGCTGACATCCAAACAAACCTTGTGAACTTCCAAAACTTGAAAGGGTTTTCTCACTACAATGATTAGCTTTGACCATGTAGGGAATGGTAAATGAAGACTAATACCAAATACATAGCTGTTTTGATGTTGCTTTGTTCAGGAGTTAATGATTTTATACTGCTTTTTCAAAAAGATTACAATAGAATCTGTATAACAAAAAACTAACAGAAACAAGAGAAAAAAATAAAGTCGTTACTGAGCAAATGTCCTCAGAAACTAAAGAATCCCTGTATATTTATATAACGACCTACATGATGGTGCCGATCCACTTGGTTCTAGCTCACTGAGATCACATTTGAAACTATCACAAATACACCACCAGCATCTTTGGATTCTTGTGGCTGAAAAAAAAAAATAAAATTCATGTTTACAAACCTTATGGGTATGTTCACATGATTATGGTTAGGTGTATAGCAGCGTGTACTGTGCATGCCGCTATACACCCTCAGCTACAGAAGGACGCACTGGCCAACATGTCCTTTTGAAACGCTCACTGACTTTCTTTATCGTGTAGTGGCCGAAAAGAATTAATATGTCAGTTATTTCCCCAGGCGCGTACTGTGCGCTAGGGGGAAAGAGCAGGTAGTCATAGCTCTCAATGAGAGCTATAAATTACCACATTCCTGGAACGTACTTTGGGCGTATTGCAGCACAATTATGTGCTGAAATACGCCCTGCAATTACGCCGTGTGAACATAACCTATCAGTAAGACAGGGTTCACGTGGTGTGTTTTTGACACATATTTTGCAGCACTGTTTCTAAACCAAAACTAGACATGGATCCAAAACAAAGAAGAGGTAGAAGTCTTTATTATACTTGATTATGTCTAGAAATATTATTTTTAGTTTTGGCTTACAATCAGCTCTGCAAAATATGTGTCAAAAAACACTGTGTGAACCCAGCCTACTTGTAAAAAAATGTTTAGTAAACACAATGTATCATATGTGTCACGGTTCACGCCGCGGTCCCCTGCCATGGACCGTCAGGCGTGTCGTGCCTTCCTGTACTTGCCTGTCCTGTCCTGTCTGTGCACTGTGCCTCCTAGGGTGCGCGCGCCGCAGCTTTCTGCCAATTTATTAGTTTCCTGTCCTGTGCACCTTCCTCTTCACCTCTGACCTCTGGCTATAAGAGGAAGTTCCTGCCTTTACTTTGGGTCAGTCCATTGTTGCAGTTTGAGCCTCATGCTGAGTCCATCTTGAGCTCCTGCCAGCATCTCAGGTCTGCGGTTGGGGATTTTAACCCCTGAGTTGTTGGTCCAGTTCCTGCTTCCCACCTGAGCTCCCGACCATCCGTCCGTCATGTCTGCTGTCTCTGCACCTGTGCTGTATCCTGTCGTGTCATCCTTGTCCAGTACCTGCCATGTCCTGATGTTGCACCTGTTCTGTATCCTGCTGGATTCCTGCTATGTGTACGTTTATTTCCCCTGTATCCTGCTGCACATGTTTCCTGTTGTTCCTGTATACCACTGCCTGTATTCCTGTCCTGCACCTCGGCTGTCACCGCAGGTAGCCACGTCAGGGGTAGCGACCTGGGGGTCCTCGCAGAAAAGTCCATCCCGCTTTGCGGCGGGCTCTGGTGAAGACCAGGGGCCCCTTAGACTCCGCTCCCTGGCGTGGTCCTCCAGCTACCACCTCACCTGCGGTGATCACAGAGGATCCCCAGCTTGATGTTAGCGGTCGGTGCTTCGGCGTACGCTTGTCATCGCCCGACCGTTACAATATACTATATAACACATTAAACACTACTCACCAATTTTAAGTTTATGGTCGTAGCTAAGATTGTTGACCGTATCATCTTTACCCCCTCTTTTCTCCTCTTTTTACCGTGTGTACACTGAGCCTAATGGGATAAAAATCTAAGAAGGCTTTAAGCAAAATAAACAATGTCAAAAAAATCAATGTTTTGATTAATATAAGTCTAGATATTTGTATGTGCATAGTGTTTCCTTACCTCTATGTGTTATGTCTCCCCTTTTGAAGATTTTTTAGTGGACGTTAGAAGGTATGTGTTAAAGTAAGATATTTTAGGAGTGATAGAAAGTGAAAAAGGTCAATAGAAAGCAAAATAGAGCGTGAAAAAGTGAAAAGGAGTGATACAGACTGAAAAGGACCGACAGAAAGCAAAAATTACTGAAAAAATATGAAAAAGAGCAATAGAAAGCGAAAAGGAGTGACAGAAAGCAAAAATGAACAAGGAAATGCAAAAAGAAGTATAGAAATCTAAAAAGGAGTGAGGAAAAGCATAATGGAGTAATAGAAAACGAAAAGGAGCAAGGACAAGAGAAAAGAAGCCAGAAAACAACAGAAATTAGCGAGGACAAGCAAAAATAGGTGACAAGTAGTAAGGACAAGAGAAAAGTGATAAAAAGTGAAAAGGAGCAAGGACCAGGAGCGTTGCTAGGGTTCCAAAACATCTGGGGCCCGGGCCCTTTGGCAGGGTTCACACGGCAATAATTGTGGGACGTATTTCGCCCGCAATTACGCCGTGTGCTCGGGAGCTGGGGTGTGGGGGCTGGCAGCACGCTAGCCCCATAGACATTCATTATTCAAGGTGTGTATATGCCGTGAATAATTGACATGTCACTTCTGTTCCCACTCTGCGTATTGTGCGAGCAGGGAGAGAACACGTAATCCATAGTTCTCTATGAGAACTGTGGATTACCGTAATTTTTGGGACGTATCTGGCCCCGTCTTGAGCGCAGTATGGCGTGAAATACGGGGCGAGATATGTCCCAATAATTGCCGTGTGAACATAGCCTTTGTGTTAAGATTTGCTCAGTAGGGCTGGGTTCACACAGCATTTTTCACGCCACATTGTGAACTGCGGATGTATTTTTACAGAGAAAAAAACTTGTATTCCTGTCACTAATTTTCTGCATATTTCACATACATCCTGTCCATCACCTCAGCAGTCACTGTACAATGAAAATCGGCAATGACAAATTTACTTTTCAAAAGCACTCACCTACGTATGACAGTTGAATACCTTATAAATAACAGTCACCAAAAAATACACCTATACATGGAGAAAATATACAAGACGAATCATTGTTAAAAAACACTCCTACAAAACCAAGACCCAAAACTATTACTACTTAAGGATCAAATAATACTGCAAGACCATGACTAAACGCGACCCCCACATGTGACTATCAGCTGTACACAGGCTCTGAAGACATATATTAACGCCATACAGTGACCATAAAGTGGTAGATACTAGTTGTATTCTGACTCCAATACGCTGACAGCAAGTGTGAAGTTCATCAGGCCCATGTGGTAATGGAAGTCTGTATTGAACTGTAAACTTACTTCAGTAATCTTGTCAGACAGTGAAACTCAACTGCCCCGGGGCCGTGTATGAAGAACCAACAGGAGTTTATTCCAGCCAAATCTTGTATTTTAAACACCAAAGTATAGGTAAAAAGAGATAACTTTACAGATTTGGGTTGCAGAGAATGAGTATACATGCTTCGGTCAGACAAAAAAGATGAGAGAATGCTAGAAGGAGGGAGGAGCTGAATACCTCAAGACACATACAGGAAGACGAGAGGGAAAACTTAAAAACAATGCAAAGCAGTAATAGAAATACAATACTGATTATGAACCATGAAGTCAGGACAGGGACCCCTCCCGTCTGAAATCTTTAGATTTCACAAATAATACAATATAAAAATGTTCTCTGAACCTGAAGAAAGAGAAAAACATGCAAAAATATCAACATTTTAAAGTCTAGATTCTATAACATACATTCCGAAGAAAGTAATCCAATGGGAAACCGGATCCAAGAGAAACCCATCTCGGTTTGGGGAAGCCGCAACATCCAACACTTCCACCAACCCATGGTAAATCCAGTGGTACATGTTATAGGAATGGTACAGATGGCAGTTCCTGAAAGTAGACTTCCTTCTTAAAAGTGTCAGCCTCCCTTTTAAAGGCCACCTTAACCACCACTTTGTGAGATTTTTCCATCTGAAAAGCTGAAAGCGGTATGTTTTGATCCTTAGCTTAGGAACCACTATGGTATAGAGCGTAGAACGGGTCGGTCCTAATTTCCTTGTCAAATTCAGGTTCCACCAAATTGTAACTGGCATTCGTAGGTAGTGAGTCCTGAAACAATAAACTTGTAGGAGTCCATGTGATCAATGAGACCTGAAGCAGGAGCACATCTTGTTCCACAGTCAGCTGGATTGAGGTCTGTAGAGATGTTTATGACTTCAGCAATTTCTACTGCTGGGGCAGCTGTGCAAAGTTTGAGTCTTGGGACAGAATGTGCAGGTTTTGGAGTTAGCTTGGCTTTTCCTAGTTGAAATCCACAATGTGGCTCGCTGTTCTTTCCAGACATCCTTAGGCAGGCTACTGAAGCTATGGCTTCCATGGATGTGTCCGAGAAGACATGAAGTTCTTTCCTAACAGCCGCAAGAATGGTGATTGGAGCTATGAATTCAAGAGGGTCATAGAAACTGTTAACGACAGACAAGGTACCCTGCTTAGTGAAAGGTTTGTCACAGGGTGACACTTGAAATGTAAACATGTCTTTGTTGATGTCCCACAGTAAGCCTAGGATGCACTGAATGGGAGGGGAATCGGGAGCCAAGATTAAGGTCCTTTAAATTGGTAGCATGATCAACCAAGGGAAGTGCATCCATTCCCCTCTGGACTGTTAGAGATGATCTTGTTGAAGCCTAGGTTTGCACTAGACAGCATTTCCTGTTTTTCTGGTGAGGAGATCAATTGCTTCTTTGCTGGTAGGGAAGGATTTTTAAGCCCAAATCATCCACCAAAAAAAGTTCTTCTCAACAAACTGACGAGCGTCGGATCCAAACCCCTTCTCTCCTGCTTGGGCGGTTTCTTCTCAGTCCATAGATTGCTACGGCAGGAGAGGGGGTTGCCAAAGACATTACCTTCTCCGGTAGTCTATGACTTCACTGTTAAATGTATTGTCCTTGTGCCATAGGAATCTAAGGTATTTTCCTGTGGTCTTCCCTCACGATGAAGCAGTGAAACATTGCTGTATGTCAGCCATTACTGCAACAGGTTCTTGACGGAAAAGCGGATTCGCACTCCTTGGAGACTGTTGTTGAGATTGGGCCGGTGAGGAGCAGTTGTTGGGAGAGAAATGCCTTCATGCTGAGCACTGGAATCAAACACAACTCTAATTTGTTTAGGTTTTGCGAGGGTTTATACACGCCAAATGATGGGAGGTACCAGCACTTTTCTCCTTCCTCTAGTGCTGGCGCAGGTTCTGCATGATCACTGTCAAATATGTTCTGGATAAAATCCACATAATGTTTCCCCATTTTTGGTTTCCTCTTTAAAGTTCGTTTTAAAGAGGAGAATCTAGCAACTGCTTGCTGTAGATTGTTTGGTAGCTTTGCTCTTGGGGTGCGAAAGGGTAGTGGTGCTACCCAGCTGTTGGAGTCATCTTGGGCAAACTCCCTTTCCATAATCTTAAGAAATTCCCTTTCTTCTCGTGCAAGGGGCTAGCTTGTTGTCCTTCACTTGTTAGACTAAAGACTGCTGATCCAAGACTGTCATCCCAGGACAAGCAAGAAGGAATGTTATCTTCTAGATCGTGTGGTTTCTCATTACCAGTGAGCTTCTCTTTTACCCAGTAATGGTATGGACATGGTTGAAAATGGGTGCTGCGACCAATTTGGTAAAACATGGGTTTTAAATGAGGAAATCTTTTGTGGGCTTCTTACATCTGTCTTGCAAAAAGTTTCCTATGATCACCCGCCTAGATCAAGGCGTTGAGCAAATGGAGCATCATGAGGTCCATTGATTTGCGGCGTACTTGTGTACCCGGAGAATGTTTTCTGCCGAGCAGAAGAGGATGTTTGCTTCTTGTCAAGAACAGGTATTTTTAGTGACTATAGACCTTAGATGGGTATGATGAAGAGCCACTTCTGGCGTAGGGGTTTTCCCCTCTATTAGATGGTATTTGGTTTGCATTCAACAAGTGTTGGTAAGGATATCCTGACCTTGTTGTCAAGTGAAGCTACCATGAGTCCGCTGGCTCTCTTTCCAGAGACCTCTGTGACACCACTACCCGGTACCCAAAGTGTAAGGGAAGGGTGTCTCCTTCCAAGTTGAAAAAAATCAAAAGTTCAGATCTTGCAAGTGACCGGTTTGCTTTGATATCCAATAAGGATACACCTTTAGGACTCTTTCTGGATGATCCTTGAGATATACGTTTGACAAGACATATCTTTGCCACACGAAATTTTCATAGAGACCTTCACCACAAACTTCTGTTGCATGAGGAAATACAGTTGGTAGGATTTACAGTTTGGTCCAATTTTTTCCCCCCATGCTTTGGGCCACCCGGCGGTGACTGAGGAGGGTGGCTCCGTGCTATGTTTGATGGATGAAGTGCTTGCACATGGTCAACACTGTTACATTCAATGCACTTAATAACAGCTTTACAATCTTTAGCAAAATGTTCTGTGGAAGCACAACATTTGTAACATATCCCAAATTTTGTCAGAAGCTCTTTTGCGTTCCCCTTTAAACGGTTTCTTTCTTTAAGCCGAATGCATTTCTTGAGAGGATGTTGGCTTCTTAAAGAATTGGGCATAGACGGTTTTGGGTTTTCAATTTTCTCAACCTTCACTGCTCTTATCCAGAGATGATGTAAAGGGGCAGGAAGAATGTCATCTTTTTTAAATGAGACTTGGGCCTCTAAAGGGTTCCTGTAGTTAGAGCTTGGACTGTCATACTTGGAGGAGATGAAGTAGGAACCGCCAGACTCACTGTAGAAGAAAACTTGGGCATTCTTGGACTCTGCAATTTTTCCTTATAAAACTCACAGAATAGGAGAATGGAGGAAAGGAAACGTTGGTACTCCCTTTTGTTATCTTGACCCGAGGGCTGTCCACTTTTCTTGAATGTTGTATGGCAGTTTGGAAACTATTGGGTTTTCCCCCACAGCAGTGTCCGGTAAATAGGCCAGGTAAGTATGTCTGCTTTGCCCAACGAAGCTAAAGAGTGATCACTGAGTTTTTGGGAATTTTCATTGCCCTTGGGAGTTTTTGGGAAACTTTGAACCCGTGAAAAAAGAGCATTTCTAGGGCTTCGGGACTCCCATAGCTCCGTTTATTTTCCCCCCCAAGCACCCCATAGCCCCTCCCAAGGTTTTGCAATATGAACAGCTCTGATCTTTTGACACGTTCGGGAGCGGGGGGGCCCATCTGCTAGCGGGCCCAATTTTTCTGCAGTTGATCCAAATATCATAAATTCCCGTTCGAAGGCACATTTCCCAATCTGTAGTTTGGGGTCGGCCTAAAACCCTAGTGACACTAACAATAACACAGCAAAAAAAAATAAAATAGTTGAAAAAAACTTTTGTTTAAAAAAAAAAAAATTTTATGAGGTTCTTTGTTCAATTTTTTGCGAAAATTTGTTAAGCCCACCTTCGACTTTCAACGAGACCTCATGAGGTGGGTTACACACATTTACATAAGTATATTTTCTGTGGTCCTCCAGCCCTATCTTTCAGAATGTGAAGGCACCATACTAAATACACAACGTTTAAAAAAAGTCTTGTAATGGGTGGAGGGGAAAAACCAAGATGGAGGAGCCCCCCCCTATTTGTAATACACAAACACAATATTTGGTTCGGGACCCCCAACAAACTTTAAATGTGGGTGAAACGCTGTGAGGCTGTAATTAAATACACATAAAAAAATAGCAGCCACAAAAATAGAATATTTTAAAAAAAACTTTCTTTTAAATAAAAAAAAAGTTTTAGAGGTTTTTTGTTCCCCACTTTTTTGGGAAAATTTGCTTAACCCCCACCTTGACTTTAACGAGACATCAAGAGGTGGGTCCTACATATTTTTACATAACGCTGATTTCTCTTTGGGCCCACCCAGACTACCTTTCAGAATGTGAAGGGACCAGTACTAAAACACTGCACTGATTAAAAAGTTGTGAAGGGTGGGTGTGAAAACCAAAATGGGGCAGCCTGTTCCCCCCCTTTGTAATACAAAACACACAAAATTTTTGGTTTCCAACCTCCCAAAAAATAAATTGGGTAAGTGTGATGGCTGTAAATTAAATACACAAAAAATAACAGAGCAACCAAAAAATGAATACCAAAAATTCGATTAAATTAGTTAACCCCCTCATTTAGGTCCGTTTAAAGTCGAAGGTGGGCTTAGCAAATTTTGGCAAAAGTTGAACAAAGGGAAACCAAAAAAATTTTGTTTTTTTTAAAGCAGAAATTTTTTTCAAAGTATTTATTTTTGTTGCTGGTTATTGTTATGTGTATTTAATTCAAACCGTACAGCGGCACCAATTTAAAATTTTTTTAAGGTGCGAACCAAATATTTGTGTTTTTTGTATTTCAAAAGGGGGGGCGGGCTGCCTCCATCTTGGTTTTCAGCATCCCCCCCATACACAGACTTTTTTAATCATGCGTGATTTAGGCTGGTCCTCCCTTTAAAGGTAGGTCTGATGACCACAGAGAAATAAAGCTTGTGTAAAGTATGAGGACCCCCTCATTTTAGTCTCGTTTAAATCGAAAGGTGGGCTTAAAACAAATTTTTGGGAAAATTTTGGGAAAAAGAACCTATAAAATTTTATTTTTTTTTTTAAAAAGAAAGTTTTTTTCAACTATTTATTTTTTGTGTGGTGTGTTTGAAAAGTTATTTAGATACAGCCGTCAAGCGGCAACCCCGATTTAAAATTTTTTGAGGTGCTGAACCAAAAATTGTGTTTTTTGATGTCAAACCTAGTGACCGTTTTAGTAAGATCACAGAGCCATGAAAAATCAAACTCTGACATGTTGACCTTTTCCGATTAGGAGGTAATTTTGGTGAGTGTGTGATCAGTTTTTAGGGGTTTTCCGATTAAAAAAAAAGGGACATATGGAATGATAGGCATTTATGTAAGAGAGGTTTACATTCAATTATATGTGAAGCTGGTCGGCATGGTTGTCAGGGGTTTGGGCAATTTTGGGGATATTGGTTTGGACTTTGGTATTTTGTATTGAGGTTGCAGAGGTTATGGTTTGGGGCTTGTGATGTGTGAAGGGATAAGGAGCAGATGGGGGTAGGAGGCCCCGGGCTGGCCCTAGGGCAAACCGGGGGACCCTTTCCCGGGGGGGTGGGGGCCCGGGCCCCCAGGGCCCTCGGGCGCCCCCCGGGGGCTGGGGTTTCCCCCCCCCCCCGGCGGGGCCCATGGGCGCAGCCGGGGGCCCAATGGTCCCCTATTCGCCCCGGCCCCCGGCCCCGGGGGCCCAAGGCCCCCCCCGCTGCACGGCCGGCACGACCCCAACCATGAGCCATATGGCCGCCGCCCGACCCGGGGGTGCAGGCAGAAAACGGGCTGAAAATCTGGGATCTATTGTCCCGTTGTTCAGCTCCCCGGGGGCCAGGGGCAGCGCACGATGTTATGACTCATCGGCGCCTTTTG